>JAENJI010000013.1:27161486-27216006 GCA_018901935.1 Pugionium cornutum | reverse complement strand
TGTCATAATATAGAAAATTGAACTACCTTAATGTGGGCATCGGATTCCTGTCATTCTGAGCTATCAATCAAAAGTTATGGACAATTTAGTGCAGACATGACAAAGTGATCAGCTAGTTAAAATGATCATTCTAAACTGATCATTGGTGCTCATTGAGTAAAAGCTTATAAATGCAAAATAATGCATGGCATCACGCAATTTGCGATTGATTGGATTACTTGGACAGTTTATCGTATCTATTTTTGTCTCAAACTCAAAATATAGAAAATTGAGCTAGTTTAACGTGGACGTTGGATTCGTTTAATTATGAGCTATGAATATAAAGTTATGGACGATTTAGTGTGGACATGTCAAGTTGATTGACCAGTTAAAATGATCATTCTAAACTGATCATCGGTGCTCAATGAGTAAAGTCTTATAAATGAAGCATAATGCATGGTATCACACAGTTTTGGATATATTGTATATTGGATTACTTGGAAGCTTTGTTGAGTAAAAGCTTATAAATGCAAAATAATGCATGGCATCACGCAATTTGCGATTGATTGGATTACTTGGACAGTTTATCGTATCTATTTTTGTCTCAAACTCAAAATATAGAAAATTGAGCTAGTTTAACGTGGACGTTGGATTCGTTTAATTATGAGCTATGAATATAAAGTTATGGACGATTTAGTGTGGACATGTCAAGTTGATTGACCAGTTAAAATGATCATTCTAAACTGATCATCGGTGCTCAATGAGTAAAGTCTTATAAATGAAGCATAATGCATGGTATCACACAGTTTTGGATATATTGTATATTGGATTACTTGGAAGCTTTGTTGTCTCTATTTCTGTCTCAAATTTTGTTAAATACATAAAATTGAGCTAGTTTAACGTTGGAATTCGATTCCTGTCATTCTAATCTCTAAATCAAAAGTTAGATACGATTTAGTACGGAGAAATCAAGTTGATCGGCTAGTTAATATGATTATTCTAAACTGATTTTTGGTGCTCATTCAGTAAAGGCTTAGATATGAAGCATAATGCATTGCAGCATGCAGTTTGGGATAGATTGGATTACTTGGACGCTTTGTCTTCTCTACTTCTGTCTCAAATTTTGTCAAAATATAGAAAATTTATTTAGCTTTATGATGGCACTGGACTCGCGTCATTATGAGCTCAAAATCAAAAGTTACGAATGATTTAGTGCATAAATGTTAAATTGATCGGCCAGTTAATATGATTATTCTAAACTAATCATTGGTGCTCATTAAGTAAATGCTTATTAATGAAGCATAATGCATGGTATCACACAATTTTGGATAGACTAGATTACTTTGACGCTTTGTCGTGTCTATTCCGTCACAAATTTTGTCACAATATAGAAAATTGAGCTAGCTTAACGTGGACACAGGATTCGTGTCATTCTAAGCTCTAAATCAAAAGTTCGTACGACTTAGTACATACATGTCAAGTTGATCTGCCAGTTAAAGTGATCATTCTGAATTGATCATTGGTACTCATTAAGTAAAGGCTTAGAAATGAAGTATAATGCATAGCATCAAGGAGGTTTGATTGATTGGATTACTTGAATGCTTTGTCGTCTCTATATTTTTCTCAAATTTCGTCAAAATATAGAAAGTTGAGCTAGCTGAACGTGTGCTTTGGAATCGTGTCATTCTAAGCTCTAAATAAAAAGTTATGGACGATTTTGTGCGGAAATGTAAAGTTGATCGGCCAGTTAAAGTGATCATTATAAAATTGTCATTGGTGCTCATTGAGTAAAGGCTTATAAATGAAGCATAATGTATGGCATCCAGCAGTTTTTGATAGATTGGATTACTTGGGCGCTTTTTCCTATCTAGTTTTATCTCAAATTTTGTCATAATATAGAAAATTGAACTAGCTTAATGTGGGCATCGGATTCCTGTCATTCTGAACTATAAATCAAAAGTTATGGATGATTTAGTGCAGACATGACAAGTTGATCGGCTAGTTAAAATGATCATTCTAAACTGATCATTGGTGCTCATTGATTAAAAGCTTATAAATGAAAAATAATGCATGGCATCACGCAATTTGCGATTGATTGGATTACGTGGACAGTTTATCGTATTTATTTTTCTCTCAAACTTTCTCAAAATATAGAAATTTGAGCTAGTTTAACGTGGACTTTGGATTCGTTTAATTAAGAGCTTTGAATAGAAAGTTACGGATGATTTAGTGCGGACACGTCAAGTTGATTGGCCAGTTAAAGTAATCATTCTAAACTGATCATTGGTGCTCATTGAGTAAAGTCTTATAAATGAAGCATAATGCATGGTATCACACAGTTTTGGATATATTGGATATATTGGATTACTTGGAAGCTTTGTTGTCTCTATTTCTGTCTCAAATTTTGTTAAATACATAAAATTGAGCTAGTTTAACGTTGGAATTGGATTCCTGTCATTCTAATCTCTAAATCAAAAGTTAGATATGATTTAGTACGGACAAGTCAAGTTGATCGGCCAGTTAATATGATTATTCTAAACTGATTTTTGGTGCTCATTCAGTAAAGGCTTATATATGAACCATAATGCATTACAGCATGTAGTTTGGGATAGATTGGATTACTTGGACGCTTTGTCGTCTCTACTTCTGTCTCAAAATTTTTCAAAATATAGAAAATTTATCTAGCTTAATGATGACACTGGACACGTGTCATTATGAGTTCAACATCAAAAGTTACGAATGATTTAGTGCAGAAATGTTAAATTGATCGGCCAGTTTATATGATTAGTCCAAACTGATCATTGGTGCTCATTAAGTAAATGCTTATTAATAAAGCATAATGCATGGCATCACACAATTTAGGATAGACTAGATTACTTTGACGCTTTGTCGTGTCTATTTCCATCAAAATTTTTGTCACAATATAGAAAAGTGAGCTAGCTTAACGTGGGCACATGATTCTTGTCATTCTAAGCTCTAAATCAAAAGTTACGGAGGACTTAGTACAGACATGTCAAGTTGATCTGCCAGTTAAAGTGATCATTCGGAATTGATCATTGGTACTCATTAAGTAAAGGCTTAGAAATGAAGCATAATGCATGGCATCAAGGAGTTTGGATAGATTGGATTACTTGAATGCTTTGTCATCTCTATATTTTTCTTAAATTTTGTCAAAATATAGAAAGTTGAGCTAGCTGAACGTGTGCTTTGGAATCGTGTCATTCTAAGCTCTAAATAAAAAGTTATGGACGATTCAGTGCGGACATGTAAAGTTGATCGGCCAGTTAAAGTGATCATTATAAATTGTCATTGGTGCTCATTGAGTAAAGGCTTATAAATGAAGCATAATGTATGGCATCACACAGTTTTTGATAGATTGGATTACTTGGGCGCTTTTTCCTATCTAGTTTTATCTCAAATTTTGTCATAATATAGAAAATTGAACTAGCTTAATGTGGGCATCGGATTCGTGTCATTCTGAGCTATAAATCAAAAGTTATGGACGATTTAGTGCAGACATGACAAGTTGATCGGCTAGTTCAAATGATCATTCTAAACTGATCATTGGTGCTCATTGATTAAAACCTTATAAATGAAAAATAATGCATGGCATCACGCAATTTGCGATTGATTGGATTACGTGGACTGTTTATCTTATTTATTTTTGTCTCAAACTTTCTCAAAATATAGAAAATTGAGCTAGTTTAACGTGGACTTTGGATTCGTTTAATTATGAGCTTTGAATATAAAGTTACGGATGATTTAGTGCAGACACGTCAAGTTGATTGGCCAGTTAAAGTAATCATTCTAAACTGATCATTGGTGCTCATTGAGTAAAGTCTTATAAATGAAGCATAATGCATGGTATCACACAGTTTTGGATATATTGGATATATTGGATTACTTGGAAGCTTTGTTGTCTCTATTTCTGTCTCAAATTTTGTTAAATACATAAAATTGAGCTAGTTTAATGTTGGAATTGGATTCCTGTCATTCTAATCTCTAAATCAAAAGTTAGATATGATTTAGTACGGACAAGTCAAGTTGATCGGCCAGTTAATATTATTATTCTAAACAGATTTTTTGTGCTCATTCAGTAAAGGCTTATATATGAACCATAATGCATTGCAGCATGCAGTTTGGGATAGATTGGATTACTTGGACGCTTTGTCGTCTCTACTTCTGTCTCAAATTTTGTCAAAATATAGAAAATTTATCTAGCTTAATGATGGCACTGGACTCGTGTAATTATGAGCTCAAAATCAAAAGTTACGAATGATTTAGTGCAGAAATGTTAAATTGATCGGCCAGTTTATATGATTATTCCAAACTGATCATTGGTGCTCATTAAGTAAATGCTTATTAATGAAGCATAATGCATGGCATCACACAATTTAGGATAGACTAGATTACTTTGACGCTTTGTCGTGTCTATTTCCGTCACAAATTTTGTCACAATATAGAAAATTGAGCTAGCTTAACGTGGGCACATGATTCTTGTCATTCTAAGCTCTAAATCAAAAGTTACGGAGGACTTTGTACATACATGTCAAGTTGATCTGCCAGTTAAAGTGATCATTCTGAATTGATCATTGGTGCTTATTAAATAAAGGCTTAGAAATGAAGCATAATGCATGGCATCAAGGAGTTTTGATAGATTGGATTACTTGAACTCTTTGTCGTCTCTATTTTTTCTCAAATTTTTTCAAAATATAGAAAGTTGAGCTAGCTGAACGTGTGCTTTGGAATCGTGTCATTCTAAGCTCTAAATAAAAAGTTATGGACGATTCAGTGCGGACATGTAAAGTTGATCGGCCAGTTAAAGTGATCATTCTTAAATTGTCATTGGTGCTCATTGAGTAAAGGCTTATAAATGAAGCATAATGTATGGCATCACACAGTTTTTGATAGATTGGATTACTTGGGCGCTTTTTCCTATCTAGTTTTATCTCAAATTTTGTCATAATATATAAAATTGAACTAGCTTAATGTGGGCATCGGATTCCTGTCATTCTGAGCTATAAATCAAAAGTTATGGACGATTTAGTGCAGACATGACAAGTTGATCGGCTAGTTAACATGATCATTCTAAACTGATCATTGGTGCTCATTGAGTAAAAGCTTATACATGAACAATAATGCATGGCATCACGCAATTTGCGATTGATTGGATTACGTGGACAGTTTATTGTATTAATTTTTGTCTCAAACTTTCTCAAAATATAGAAAATTGAGCTAGTTTAACGTGGACGTTGGATTCGTTTAATTATGAGCTTTGAATATAAAGTTTTGTTGTCTCTATTTCTGTCTCAAATTTTGTTAAATACATAAAATTGAGCTAGTTAAACGTTGGAATTGGATTCCTGTCATTCTAATCTCTAAATCAAAAGTTAGATACGATTTAGTACGGACAAGTCAAGTTGATCGGCCAGTTAATATGATTATTCTAAACTGATTTTTGGTGCTCATTCAGTAAAGGCTTATATATGAAGCATAATGCATTGCAGCATGCAGTTTGGGATAGACTGGATTACTTGGACGCTTTGTCGTCTCTACTTCTGTCTCAAATTTTGTCAAAATATAGAAAATTTATCTACCTTAAAGTAGGCACTGGATTCATGGCACTATGAGCTCAAAATCAAAAGTTACAGAAGATTTAGTGCGGACATTTGGCAAGAGAATTGGCCTGTTAGTATGATTATTCTAAACTGATCATTGGGTGTCATTGAGTAAATGCTTATTAATGAAGCATAATGCATGGCATCACGCAGTTTGGGAGAGATTGGATTTCTTGTACGCTTTGTCGTGTCTACTTCCGTCTAAAAATTTGTCAAAATATAGAAAATTTATCTACCTTAAAGCAGGCACTGGATTCATGTCACTATGAGCTCAAAATCAAAAGTTACAGAAGATTTAGTGCGGACATGTCAATTTGATCAGCCAGATAATATGATTATTCTAAACCGATCATTGGTTCTCATTGAGTAAAGGCTTATAAATGAAGCACAATGCATGGCATCACACGGTTTTAGATAGATTGGATTACTTGGACGCTTTGTAGTCTCTATTTCTGTCTCAAATTTTGTCAAAATATAGAAAGTTGAGCTAGCTGAACGTGTGCTTTGGAATCGTGTCATTCTAAGCTCTTAATCAAAAGTTATGGACGATTTAGTGCGGACATGTCAAGTTGATCGGCCAGTTAAAGTGATCATTATAAAATGATCATTGGTGATAATTGAGTAAAGGCTTATAAATGAAGCATAATGCACAGTTTTTGATAGATTGGATTACTTGAGCGCTTTGACCTAATTAGTTTTGTCTCAAATTTTGTTATAATTTAGAAAATTGAACTAGCTTAATGTGGGCATTGGATTCCTGTTATTCTGAGATATAAATCAAAAATTATGGATGATTTAGTGCAGACATGACAAGTTGATCGGATAGTTAAAATGATCATTCTAAACTTATCATTGGTGCTCATTAAGTAAAATCTTATATATGAAGCATAATGCATGGCATCATGCAATTTGGGATTGACTGGATTTCTTGGACACTTTGTTGTATCTATTTTCGTCTCAAACGTTCTCAAAATATAGAAAATTGAATTAGTTTAACGTGGACTTTGGATTCATTTCATTCTGAGCTCTAAATATAAAGATACGGACTATTTAGTGCGGACATGTCAAGTTGATTGGCCAGTTAAATTGATAATTCTAAACTGATCATGGGTGCTCATTGAGTAAAATCTTGTAAATGAAGCATAAAGCATAGTATCACACAGTTTGGATATATTGGATTACTTGGAAGTTTTGTTGTCTCTATTTATGTCTCAAATTTTGTTAAATACATAAAATTGAGCTAGCTTAACGTTGGAATTGTATTCGTGTCATTCTAAGCTCTAAATCAAAAGT
This sequence comes from Pugionium cornutum, assembly GCA_018901935.1. Taxonomy (NCBI): domain Eukaryota; kingdom Viridiplantae; phylum Streptophyta; class Magnoliopsida; order Brassicales; family Brassicaceae; genus Pugionium; species Pugionium cornutum. Next base: position 27,209,116 of record JAENJI010000013.1, on the reverse strand, counting down.
TATAGATGATTTAGTGCGGACAAGTCAAGTTGATCAGCCAGTTAATATGATTATTCTAAACTGATCTTTGGTGCTCATTGAGTAAAGGCTTATAAATGAAGCATAATGCATGGCAGCATGCAATTTGGAATAGATTGGATTACTTGGAAGCTTTGTCGTCTCTACTTCTGTCTTAAATTTTGTGAAAATATAGAAAATTTATCTAGCTTAATGTTGGCACTGGACTCGTGTCATTATAAGCTCAAAAAAAAAGTTACGGACGATTTAATGCAGAAATGTTAAGTTGATCGGCCAGTTGTTATGATTATTCTAAACTGATCATTGCTGCTCATTAAGTAAATACTTACTAATGAAGCATTATGCATGGCATCACACAATTTTGGATAGACTGGATTACTTGGATGCTTTGTCGTGTCTATTTCCGTCTCAAATTTTGTCACAATATAGAAAATTTAGCTAGCTTAACGTGGGCACAGGATTCATGTCATTCTAAGCTCTAAATGAAAAGTTACGTACGACTTAGTACGGACATGTCAAGTTGATCTGCCAGTTAAAGTAATCATTCTGAACTGATCATTGGGGCTCATTAAGTAAAGGCATAAAAATGAAGCATAATGCATGGCATCAAGGAGTTTGGATAGATTGGATTACTTAAACACTTTGTTGTCTCTATTTTTTTCTCAAATTTTGTCAAAATAAAGAAAATTGAGATAGCTTAACGTAGGCATCTGATTTGTGTCATTCTGAGCTCTAATTCAAAAGCTACAAACGATTTAGTGCGTATATGTGTCAAGTTTATCGGCCTATTAATATGATTATTCTAAACTGATCATTGGGTCTCATTGTGTAAATTCTTATAAATGAAGTATAATGCATGCCATCACGCAGGTTGGGAGAGATTGGATTACTTGTACACTTTGTCGTCTCTATGTTCATTTCAAAATTTGTTCAAAATATAGAAAATTTATGTAGCTTAAAGTAGATACTGGATTCGTGTCATTCTGAGATCAAAATCAAAAGTTACTGACAATTTAGTGCGTACATGTCAATTTGATCGGCCAGTTAATGTTATTATTCTAAACTGATCATTGGTGCTCATTGAGTAGAGGCTTAGAAATGAAGCATAATGCATGGCATCACACAGTTTTGGATAGATTGGATTACTTGGACGGTTTTTCGTGTCTATTTCTATCTCAAATTTTGTCACAATATAGAAAATTAAACTAGCTTAATGTGGCCATTTTTATTCGTGTCATTCTGAGCTATAAATCAATAGTTATGAACGCTTTAGTGTAGACATCACAAGTTGATCCACCAGTTAAGATGTTCATTTTAAACTGATCATTGGTGGTCATTGAGTAAAAGGTTAATAATAAAAATTATTCATGGCATCACGCAGTTTGGAATGGATTGGATTACTTGGATGCTTTGTTGTATCTATTTCCGTCTCAAATTTTGTTCCAATATAGAAAATTGAGCTAGCTTATCGTGGGCATTCGATTCGTGTCATTCTAAGCTCTAAATCAAAAGTTATGGATGATTTATTGCGGATATGTATGGTTGATCGGCCAGTTAAAGTGATCATTCTAAACTGATCATTGGTGCTCCATGAGTAACGGCTTATAAATGAAGCGCATAATGCATGGCATCACACAGTTTTAGATAGATTGGATTACTTGGACGCTTTTTCGTACCTATTTCTATCTCAAGATTTGTAACAATATAGAAAATTGAACTAGCTTAATGTGGGCATTGGATTCGTGTCATTCTAAGGAAAAAAAATCAAAAGTTATGGACGATTTAGTGCAGACATGAAAAATTCATCAGCCAATAAGAATGATCATATTAAACTGATCATTGGTGCTCATTGAGTAAAGTTTAATAATGAAAATAATGTATGCCATCATGCAGTTTGCGATGGATTGGATTATTTGGATGCCTTGTCGTATCTATTTCTATCTCCAACTTTTTTTACAATTTAAAATTGAGCTAGCTTAACGTGGGTATTGGATTCGTGTCATTATGAGCTCTAAATCAAAAGTTACGGGTGATTTAATGCGGACATGTAAAGTTGATCGGCAAGTTAAAGTGATCATTCTAAATTGATCATTCGTGGTCATTAAGTAAAGGCTTATAAATGAAACATATTGCATGGCATCAAGGAGTTTGGATATATTGGATTATTTGGACGTTTTCTTGTCCTTATACCTGTCTCAAATTTTGTCATAATATAGAAAATTGAGCTACGTTAACGCTTGCATTGGATTTGTTTCATGATGAGCTCAAAATCAAAAGTTATGTACGATTTAGTGCAGACATGTCAAGTTAATCAGCTAGTTAAAATGATTATTCTATACAGATCATTAGTGCTCATTAATTAAAGGCTTATAAGTGAAGCATAAAGCATGGCATCAAGCAGTTTTGATAAATTGGATTACTTGGATGCTTTTTTGTCTGTATTTATGTCTAAATTTTGCCTTATTATAGAAAATTGAGCTTGCTTAACGTGAGCATTGGATTCGTGTCATTCTGAACTCTAAATCAAAAGTTATGGAAAATTTAGTGCGGAAATGACTAGTTGATCGGCAAGATAATATGATTATTCTAAACAAATCATTGGTGCTCATTGAGTAAAGGCTTAAAAATGAAGCTCAACACATGGCATCACACAGTTTTGGATAGATTGGATGACTTGGACGATTTGTCATGTCTATTCTGTCCCAAATTTTGTTACAATAAAGAAAATTGAGCTAGCTTAACGAGGGTATTGGATTCATGTCATTATGAGCTCAATATCAAAAGGTACTGACGATTTAGTGTAGACATGTCAAGTTGATCGGCCAGTTAATATGATTATTCTAAACTGATCATTGGTTCTCATTGAGTAAAGGCTTATAAATGAAGCATAATGCAAGACATCACATATTTGTTGATAGATTGGATTACTTAGACGCTTTGTCCTATCTAGTTCTGTCTCAAATTTTGTCATAATATAGAAAATTGAACTAGTTTAATGTGGGCATTGGATTCCTGTCATTCTAAGCTATAAATCAAAAATAATGGACAATTTAGTGTAGACATGACAAGTTGATCGGCCGGTTAAAATGATCATTCTAAACTGATCATTGGTGCTCATTGAATAAATGCTTATAAATGAAAAATAATGCATCGCATCACATAGTTTGGGATAGATTGGATTACTTGGGCGCTTTGTCGTATCTATTTTTGTCTCAAATTTTGTCAAAATAGAGAAATTGAGATAGCTTAACGTGGGCTTTGGATTCGTTTTATTCTCAGCTCTAAATCAAAAGTTACGGACGATTTAGTGCGGACATGTGAAGTTGATCGGCAAGTTAAGGTGGTCATTTTAAACTGATCATTGGTGCACATTGAGTAAAGGCTTATAAATGAAGCATAATGCATGGCATCACACAGTTTTAGATAGATTGGATTACTTGGAAGCTTTGTTGTCTTTATTTAAGTCTCAAATTTAGTCAAATATAGAAAATTGAACTAGATTAACGTTGGCATTGGATTAGTGTCATTTTAAGCTCTAAATCAAAAGATAGAGACGATTTAGTGTGTACATGTCAAGTTGATCGGCCAGTTAATATGATTATTATAAACTGATCATTACTGCTCATTGAATAAATGAGCTTATAAATGAAGCATAATTCATGTCATCACGCAGTTTGGGATAGATTGGATTACTTGGACGCTTTGTCGTCTCTACTTCTGTCTCAATTTTTGTCAAAATATAGAAAATTTATCTATTTTAATGTTGACTTTGGACTCTTGTTATTATGAGCTCAAAATCAAAAGTTACGGACGATTTAGTGCGGACATGTTAAGTTGATCGGCCAGTTAATATGATTATTCTAAACTGATCATTGGTGCTCATTAAGTAAAGGATTATAAATGAAGCATAATGCATGGAATCAAGGAGTTTGGATAGATTGGATTTCTTGGACGCTTTGTCGTCTCTATTTTTGTCTCAAATTTTGTCAAAATATAAAACATTGAGCTAGCTTAACGTAGGCTTTGGATTCGTGTCATTCTGAGTTCTAAATCAAATGTTGCTAACGATTTAGTGCGGGCATGTCAATTTGGTCGGCCAGTTAATATGATTATTCTAAACTGATCATTGGTGCTCATTGAGTAAAGGCTCGTAAATGAAGCATAATGCATGGCATCACACAGTTTTGGATAGATTGGATTACTTAGACGCTCTGTCGTGTCTATTTCTATCTCAAATTTTGTCACAATATAGAAAATTAAACTAGCCTAATGTGGGCATTGGATTTGTCTCATTCTGAGTTATAAATCAAAAGTTATGGACGATTTAGTGCAAACTTGGCAAAGTCATCGGCCAGTTAGAATGATCATTCTAAAGATTATAAATGAAAAATAATGCATGGCATCACACATGTTGGGATGGATTGGAGTATTTGGACACTTTGTCGTATCTATTTTTTGTCTCAATCTTTGTCAAAATATAGAAAATTTAGCTAGATTAATGTGGGTTCTAGATTCATGTAATTCGGAGCTCTAAATCAAAAGTTACGAACGATTTAGTGCCCACATGTCAAGTTGATCGTAGTGATCATTCCAAACTGATCATTGGTGGTCATTAAGTAAAGGCTTATAAATGAAGCATAAAGCATGCCATCATGCTGTTTGGGATATTTTGGATTACTTGGACGCTTTGTTGTCTCTATATCTATCTCAAATTTTCTCAAAATATAGAAAATTGAGCTAGCTTAACGTGGGCATTGGATTCGTGCCATTCTGAGCTCTAAATCAAAAGTTACGGACGCTTTAGTGCAGATATGTCGAGTTGATTGGCCAGTTAAAGTGATCATTCTAAACTTATCATTGGTGCTCATTGAGTAAAGGTTTAAAAATTAAGCATAGGCATGGCATCACATAGTATGGGATAGATTGGATTACTTGGACTCTTTGTCGTATCTAGTTTTGTCTCAAATTTTGTCACAATATAAAAAATCTAACTAGCTTAATGCGGGCATTGGATTTTTTTCATTCTAAGCTATATATCAAACGTTATGGACGATTTAGTGCAGACATGACAAGTTGATTCGCCAGTTAATATGATCATTCTAAACTGATCATTGGTGCTCATTTAGTAAAAGCTTATAAATGAAAATAATGCATGGCATCATGCAGTCTGGAATGTATTGGATTACTTGGACGCTTTGTCGTCTCTATTTTTGGCTCAAATTTTTTCAAAATATAGAAAATTGAGTTAGCTTTAACGTGGGCAATGGATTCCTGTCATTCTAAGCTCTAAACAAAAGTTACGGACGATTTAGTGCAGACATGTCGAGGTTATCGGCCAGTTAAAGTGCTCATTATAAACTAATCATTGGTGCTCATTGAGTAAAGGCTCATGAATGAATCATAATAATGGCATCACACAGTTTTGGATTGATTGGATTACTTGGACGCTTTGTCGTATCTAGTTCTGACTCAATTTTTGTCATAATATAGAAAATTGAACTAGCATATTGTGGGAAATTGATTTGTGTCATTCTGAGCTATAAATCAAAAGTTATGGAATATTTGATATAAACATGACAAAGTTATCGGCCAGTTAAAATGATCATTCCAGCTTATCATTGGTGCTCATTGAGTAAAAGCTTATAAATTAAAAATAATGCAAGGCATCAGGCAGTATGAGATGGATTGGATAACTTGGAAGCTTTGTCGTATCTATTTCTGTTCAATCTTTGTCCCAATATATAACATTCAGGTAGCTTATCATGGGCACTAGATTCGTGTCATTCTGAGCTCTAACTCAAATGTTACAAACGATTTATTGCAGACATGCCAACTTGATCGGCTAGTTAAAGTGATCATTCTAAACTGATAATTGGTGCTCATTGAGTAAAGGCTTATAAATGAAGCATAAAGCATGACATCTCGTAGTTTGGGATAGATTACATAACTTGGACAATTTGTCTTATCTAGTTCAGTCTCGAATTTTGTCACAAAATAGAAAATTGAACTAGCTTATTGTGTGCATTGGATTCGTGTCATTCTGAGCTATAAATAAAAAGTTATGTACGATTTAGTGTAGACATGAGAAGTTGTTCGGCCAGTTAAAGTGATAATTCCAAAATGATCATATGTTGTCATTTAGTAAAAGCTTATAAATGTAAAATAATGCATGGCATCTCGAAATTTGGGATGGATTAGATTACTTGGAAACTTTTTCGAATCTATATTGGTCTCAAATTTTGTTACAATATAGAATACTGATCTAGCTTAACGTGGGGATTGGATTCGTGTCATTCTAAGCTCTAAATCAAAAGTTATGGACAATTTAGTACAGACATGTCAAGTTGATCTGCCAGTTAAAGTGATCATTCTAAGCTGATCATTGGTGCTCATTGCGTAAAGGCTTATAAATAAAGCATACCGCATGGGATCACACAGTTTTAGATAGATTGGATTACTTGGATGCTTTGTCGTATCTAGTTCAATCTCAAATTTTGTCACAATATAGAAAATTGAACTAGCTTAATGTCAACATTGGATTCATTTCATTCCGAGCTATAAATCAAAATTTATGGATGATTTAGTGTAGATATGAAAAAGTCATTGGCTAGTTAGAATGATCATTCTAAACTAATCATTGGTGCTCATTGAGTGAAAGCTTATAAATGAAAAATAATGCATGGCATCACGCAGTTTGGGATGAATTGGAGTATTTGGACACTTTGTCATTTCTATTTCTGTCTCAAACTTTGTTACAGTATATGTAGCTTAACGTGGGCATTGGATTTGTGTCATTCTGAGCTCTAAATCAAAAGTTACAGACGATTTAATGCGGAAATATCAAGTTGAGTGGCCAGTTAAAGTGATCATTCTAAACTGATCATTGGTGTCCATTATTTAAAGGCTTATAAATGAAGCATATTGCAGGGCATCAAACTGTTTGGATAGATTGGATTGCTTGAATGCTTTTTCGTTTCTATTTATGCCTCAGGTTTTGTCAAAATTTTGAAAATTGAGCTAGCTTATCGTGGGCATCTGATTCGTGTGTTTTTGAAATTTAATTAAAAAGTTAGACATGATATAGTGCATACATGTGAAGTTGATCGACAAGTTAAATTGATCATTATAAAGTGATCATTGGTGCTCATTAATTAAATGCTTATAAATGAAGCATAAGTCATGGCATCACGCATTTTGGGATATATTGGATTACTTGCATGCTTTTTCATCTCTATTTCTGTTTCTAATTTTGTTAAAGTATAGAAAATTGATCTAGCTTAATGTGGGCATTGCATTCGTGTCATTCTGAGCTCTAAATACAAAGTTACGGACGATAGTGCTGACATGTCATGGTTATCTGCCAGTTAATGTGATCATTCTAATTTGTTCATTGGTGCCCATTGAGTAAATGCTTATAAATGTAGCATATTGCATGGCATCATACAGTTTTGGATAGATTGGATTACTTGAGCACTTTATCGTATCTAGTTCTCTCTAAAATTATGTCACAATATAAAAAATTGAGTTAGCTTAACGTGTGCATTTGATTCGTGTCATTCTGAGATCTAAAGCATAAGTTACAGACGATTTAGTGTGGACATGTCAAGTTTATCGGCCAGTTAAGTGATCATTCTAAACTGAACATAGGTGCTCATTAAGTAAAGGCTTAGAAATGAAGCATAATGCATGGCATCAAGCAGTTTGGATAGAATGGATTACTTGAGTGCTTTGTCGTCTCGATTTCTGTCTCAAAATTTTGTCAAAATATAGAAAATATAGCTAGTTTAACGTGGGCATTGGATTCGTGTCATTTTGAACTCTAAATAAAAAGTTACGGATAATTTAGTGCGGACATGTCAAGTTGATCGGCCAGTTAAAATGATCATACTATACTGATCAGTGGTGGTCACTGATTACTCATTGAGTAAAGGCTTATAAATGAAGAATAATGCATGGCATCACACAGTTTGGGGTATAATGGATTACTTCGATGATTTGTCATATCTATTTCTGTCTCAAATTTTTTCACAATACAGAAAATTGAGCTAGCTTAACGTGGGCATTAGATTAGTGTCATTCTGAGCTCTAAATCAAAAATTCTAGAGGATTTGCTGTAGACATTTCAAGTGGGCATTTGATTCGTGTCATTCTAATCTCTAAATTAAAAGTTATATACGATTTAGTACGGACATGAAAGTTGAGTGGCCAGTTAAAGTGATCATTCCAAACTGATCATTGATGGTCATTAAGTAAAGTCTTATAAATGAAGCATAATGCATGTCATCAACCAGTTTGGATAGATTGGATTAGTTGGATGCTTTTTCGTCTTTATTTCTGTCTCAAATTTTTTCAAACCATATAATAATGAGCTCGCTTAACGTGGGCATTGGATTCATGTCATTCTGAGCTCTAAATCATAAGTTATAGATTATTTAGTGCGGACACGTCAAGTTGATTGTTTAGTTAAAATGATCATTCTAAAATGATCATTGGTGCTCATGAAGTAAAGGCTTATAAATGAAGCCTAATGCATGGCATCACGCAGTTTCTGATAGATTGGGTTACTTGGACGCTTTGTTGTCTTTACTTTTGTGTCAAATTTTGTCAAAATGTAGAAAATTTATCTAACTTAACGTTGGCGTTGGATTCATGTCATTTTGAGCTTAAAATCAAAACTTTCGGAAGATTTAGTGCGGACATGTCAAGTTGATTGGACAGTTAATATGATCATTCTAAACTCATCGTAGGTGCTCGTTGAGTAAAAGCTTATAAATGAAGAAGAATGCATGGCATCACACAGTTCGGGATGGATTGGATTACTTGTACGCTTTGTCATATCTATTTATGTCTCAAATTTTGTCACAATATAGAAAATTGACCTAGCTTAACGTGGCCATTGGACTGGTCTCATTTTTAACTCTAAATGAAAAGTTATGGATGATTAGTGCGGACATGTCAAGTTGATCGGCCAATTGAAATGATCCTTCTAAAATAATCATGGGTGGTCATTGTGTAAAAGCTTATAAATGAAGAATAATGCATGGCATCACGCAGTTCGGGATGGATTGGATTACTTGGACGCTTTGTCGTAGCTATCTCTACCTCAAATTTTGTCACAATATAGAAAATTGGGCTAGCCTAATGTGGGCATTAAATTCTTGTCATTTTAAGCTCTAAATAAAAAGTTACCGATCATTGGTGCTCATGAAGTAAAGGCTTATAAATGAAGCCTAATGCATGGCATCACGCAGTTTCTGATAGATTGGGTTACTTGCACGCTTTGTCGTCTCTACTTCCGTCTCAAATTTTGTCAAAATATAGAACATTTATCTAGCTTAACGTGAGCATTGAATTCGTGTCATTCTAAGCTCAAAATCAAAAGTTACGGACAATTTAGTGTGGACATGTCAAGTGGATCAGCCTGTTATTATGATTAGTCTAAGCTGATCATTAATGCTCATTGAGTAAAGGCTTATAAATGAAGCATAATGGATGGCATCACGCAGTTTGGGATAGATTGGATTACTTGGATGCTTTGTCGTCTCTAGTTACGTCTCAAATTTTGTGAAAATATAGAAAACATTTCTAGCTTAATGTGCCCATTGGATTCGTGTCATTCTAAGCTCAAGATCAAAAGTTACAGACGATTTAATGTGGGTATGTCAATTTGAGTGGCCAGTTAAAGTGATCATTTTAAATTGATCACTCGTGCTCATTAAGTAAAGGCTTATAAATGAAGCATAATGATTGGCATCAAGCAGATTGGATTAGTTGGATGCATTGTCGTCTCTATTTTTGTCTCAAATGTTTGCCAAAATATAGAAAATTGAGCTAACTTAACGTGGGCATTGGATTCGTGTCATTTTAAGCTCTAAATCAAGAGTTATTGACAATTTAGTGTGGAGATGTCAAGTTGATCGGCCAGTTAAAATGATCATTCAAAAATGATCACTAGTGCTCATTAAATAAAGGCTTATAAATGGAGCCTAAGGCATGGCATCACGCAGTTTCTGATAGATTGGATTACTTGGAGGGTTTTTCGTCATTATTTGTGTCTCAAATTTTGTCAAAATATAGAAAATTTATCTAACTTAACATGGACATTAGATTCGTGTCATTTTGAGGTTAATATCAAAAGTTACGGACAATTTGGTGCGGACACACCAAGTTGATCAGACATTTAATATGATTATTCTAAACCAATCATTGCTGCTCACTGAGCAAAAATTTATAAATGAAGCGTAATGCATGGCATCACGCAGTTTGGGATAGGTTGGATGACTTGGATGCCTTGTCGTATTTAATTCTTTCTCAAATTTTGTCACAATATAGAAAATTGAACTAGCTTAATGTAGGCACTGGATTCGTGTCATTCTGAGCTAGAGATGACAAGTTGATCGGCCAGTTAAAATGATCATTCTAAACTGATCGTGGGTGCTCATTGAGTAAAGGCTTATAAAGAAGCGTAATGCATGGAATCACAAATTTTTGGATATATTGGATTACTTGGAAGTTTTCTCGTGTCTATTTCTGTCTCAAATTTTGTTATAATATAAAAAATTGAGCTATCTTAACGTGGTCATTGGATTCGTGTCATTATGAGCTCTAACTCAAAAGTTGTGGTCCATTTAGTGTGGAAATGTCAAGTTGATTGGCCAGTTAAAGTGATTATTCTAAACTCAACATTGGTGTTCAATAAGTAAAGGCTAATAAATGAAGCATAATGCATGGCATCACACAGTTTGGTATAGATTAAATTACTTTGACGGTTTTTCGTCTCTATTTCTATCTCAAATTTTTTTCAAACCACAGAAAATTACGCTAGCTTAACGTGGGCATTGGATTCATGTCATTCTGAGCTCTAAATCAAAATTTATAGACGATTTAGTTCGGACTTGTCAAATTGATAGGCCTACAGATGAAGCCTAAGGCATGGCATCACGCAGTTTGTGATAGATTGGATTACTTGGACGCTTTGTCATCTCTACTTATGTCCCAAAAATTTTCAAAATATAGAAAATTTATCTAGTTTAACGTGGGCATTAGATTCGTCTCATTCTCAACTCAAAATCAAATGTTACGGACGATTTAGTGTAGTGTCAAGTTGATCGCCCAGTTAATATGATTATTCTAAACTGATCATTGCTGCTCATTTAGTAAAGGGTTATAAATGAAGCATAATGCATGGCATCACACAGTTTTTGGATAGATTGTATTACATGGAAGCTTTGTCGTATCTATTTCTGTCTCAAATTTTGTTACAATATAGAAAATTTAGCAAGCTTAATGTGGGCATTGGATTCGTGTAATTCTAGGATCTAAATCAAGAGTTACAGACGATTTAGTGCACACATGTCAAGTTGCTCGACCATCTAAACTTATCATTGGTGCTCATTAAGTAAAGGCTTATAAATTACGCATATACATGACATCAAGCAGTTTGGAAAGATTTTATTACTTGGATGCTTTGTCATCTCTATTTCTGTCTCAATTTTTCTCAAAATATAGAAAATTGAGCTAGATTAACATGGGCATTAGATTCGTGTCAGTATGAGCTCTAAATCAAAACTTAGAAATGATTTAGTGCGGACATGTCAAGTTTATCGGCCAGTTAAAGTGATCATTCTAAACAGATCATTGGTGCTCATTGGGTAAAGGCTTATAAATGAAGCATAATGGTTGGCATCACACGGTTTTGGATAGATTGTATTACTTGGACGCTTTATCGTTTCTATTTCCGTCTCAAATTTTTTTACAATATAGAAAATTGAGCTCTAAATTAAAAGACGATTTAGTGGGGACATATCAAGGTTATCGGTCAGTTAAACTGATCATTCTAAATAAATGATGCATAATGCATGGCATCAAGGAGTTTGGATAGACTGGATTACTTTGACTCTTTTTTGTCTCTATTTCTATCTAAATTTTTGTTAAAATATAGAATATTGAGCTAGCTTAACGTGCGTAATGAATTCGTGTCATTCTAAGCTCTAAACCAAAAGTTATGGATGATTTAGTGTTGACATGTCAAGTTGATCGGTCAGTTAAAGTGATCATTCTAAACTGATCAATGGTGTGCATTGAGTAAAGGCTTAAAAATGAAGCATAATGCAAGGTATCACAACGTATTGGATAGATTGGATAACTTGGACGCTTTCTCGTATCTCGTTCTGCCTCCAATTTTTTCACAATATAAAAAATTGAACTAGCTTAATGTGGGGATTAGATTCATGTCATTCTGAGCTGTAAATCAAAAGTTATGTACGATTTACTGTGGTCATGTCAAGTGTAGTGGCCAGTTAAAGTGATTATTCTAAACTGATCACTGGTGCTCATTAAGGCTTATAAATGAAGCATAATGCATGACATCAAACTGTTTCGATAGATTGGATTACTTTGATGATTTTTTGTCTCTATTTCCGTTTCAAAGTTTTTCAAAATATAGAAAATTGAGATAGCTTAACGTGGGCAATGGATTCGTGTCATTCTAAAGTCTAAATCATAAGTTATGGACGATATAGTGCAGACATGTCAAGGTTATCGGATAGTTAAAGTGATCATTCTAAACTGATCATTGGTCTTGATTAAGTAAAGGCTTATAAATGAAGCATAAAGTATGACATCACGTAGTTTGGGATATGTTGGATTACTTGGATGCTTTGTCGTCTCTATTTCTGTCTCAAATTTTGTCAACCCATATAAATTGAGCTAGATTAACGTGGGCATCACGCATTTTGGGATATATTGGATTACTTGGATGCGTTTTGGTCTCTATTTCTGTCTCAAATTCTATTACAATATAGAAAATTGGGCAAGCTTAACGTGGGCATTGGATTCATGTCATTATGAGCTCTGAATCAAAAGTTACTCACGATTTAGTGCGGACATGTCAAGTTGAGTTGCCAGTTAAAGTGATCATTCTAAACTGATCATTGGTGCTCATTAAGTAATTGATTATAAATGAAGCATAATGCATGGCATCACATAGTTTTGGATAGATTGGATTACTTAGACGCTTTGTCGTATCTAGTTCTATCTCAAATTTTTTCACAATACAGAATTGAAGTAGCTTAATGTGGGCATTCGATTCATGTGATTCTGAGCTATAAATCAAATGTTATGGACGATTTAGTGGAGCCTTGACAACTTGATCGGCTAGTTCAAATGATCATTCTAAACTGATCATTGCTGCTCACTGAGTAAAAGCTTAATAATGAAAAATAATGCATGGCATCATGCAGTTTGGGATGGATTGGATTACTTGGACGCTTTGTTGTATCTATTGCTGTCTCCAATTTTGTCACAATATAGAAAATTGATCTAGCTTAACGTGGACACTAGATTTGTGTAATTGTGAGTTCTAAATAAAAAGTTACAGACGATTTAGTGGGGACATGCGAAGTTGATCGGCCAGTTAAACTGATCACTCTAAACTGATCATTGGTCCTCAGTAAGTAAAGGCTTATAAATGAAGCATAATACATGGCATAAAGGAGTTTAAATAGATTGGATTACTTGGACTCTTTTTTGTCTCTATTTTTGTCTCCAATTTTTTCATAATACAGAAAATTGAGCTAGCTTAACGTCGGCATTGGGATTCGTATCATTCTATGCTCTAAATCAAAAGTTACGGATGATGATTTTGTGCGGACATATCAAGTTTATCGGCCAGTTAAAGCGATCATTCTAAACTGATCATTGGTGCTCATTGAGCAAAAGTTTATTAATGTAGCATAATGCATGGTATCACATAGTTTTGGATTGATTGGATTGCTTGGACACTTTGGCATGTCCATTTTTGTCTAAAATTGTGGTACAATATAGAAAATTGAGCTAGCTTAACGTGGGCATTGGACTCATGTCTTTCTCAGCTCTAAATCAAAAGTTACGGATGATTAAGTGCATACATGTTAAGTTGATCGGCCAGTTAAATTGATCATTCTAAACTGATTATTGGTGCCCATTGAGTAAAGGCTTATAAATGAAGCATAATTCATGGCATCACAGAGTTTAGGATAGATTGGATTACTTGGACATTTTTAGTATCTAGTTTTTTCTCAAATTTTTATCACAATATTGAAAATTGAATTGGTTTAATTTGGGCATTGGATTCGTGTCATTCTGAGCTATAAATCAAAAGTTACGGACGATTTAGTGCAGACATGAAGAAGTCATCGGCTAGTTCAAATGATTATTTTAAACTGATAATTGGTGCTCATTGTGTAAAAGCTTATAAATAAAAAATAATGCATGGCATCACACAGTTTGGGATGGATTGGATTACTTGGATGCTTTGTCGTATTTATTTTTGTCTCAAACTTTGTCACAGGATAGAAAATTGAGCTTGCTTAACGTGGGCACTAGATTCGTGTCATTCTAAGCTCTAAACCAAAAGGACGATTTAGTGTGCACATGTTAAGTTGATCGTCCAATTAAAGTGATCATTCTAAACTGATCAGTGGTGCTCATTAAGTAAAGGCTTATAAATGAAGCATTTTGCATGGCATCAAGCAGTTTGGATAGATTGGATTACGTGGGCACTTTGTCATATCTATTTCTGTTTCAAATTAAGTCAAAATATTGAAAATTGAACTAGTTTAATCTGGGCATTGGATTCGTGTCATTCTGAGCTCTTAATCAAAAGTTACGGACAATTTAGTGCGGACATGTCATGTTCATCGGCCAGGTAAAGTGATCATTCTAAACTGATCATTGGTGCTCATTGAGTAAAGGTTTATAAATGAGGCGTAATGTATGGCATCACACAGTTTTGGATAGATTGGATTACTTGGACGCTATGTCTTATCTATTTCTGTCTCAAATTTTGCTACAATATAGAAAACTGAGCAAGATTAAGGTGGGCTTTGGATTCGTGTGTTTCTGAGCTCTAAATCGAAAGTTACACATGATTTAGTGTGGACATGTCAAGTTGATCGGCCAGTTAATGTGATCATTCTAAATTTATCATTGGTGCTCATTAGGTAAAGGCTTATAAATGAAGCATAAAGCATGCCGTCACGCAGTTTGGGATAGATTGGATTACTTGGACGCTTTGTTATCTCTATAGTCTTAAGTTTTGTAAAAATATAGAAAATTGAGCTAGCTTAACATGGGCAATGGATTCGTGTGTTTCTAAGCTCAAAATTAGAAGTTACGGGAATGTCAAGTTGATTGGGCAGTTAAGTAATCATTCAAAAATGATCATTGGTGCTTATTGAGTAAAGACTTATAAATGAAGCACAAGACATGGCATCACGCTGTTTGGGATAGATTGGATTACTTGGATGCTTTATCGTATCTAGTTTCGTCTCATATTTTTTCACAATATAGAAATTTGAACTAGCTTAATGTGGGCATTGGATTCGTGTCATCCTGAGCTATAAATCATAACTTTTGTCACAATATAGAAATCGTATCTATTTCATTCTCAAATTTTGTCACAATATAGAAATTGAGCTTGCTTAACGTGGGCATTGGATTCGTGTCATTCTGAACTCTAAATAAAAAGTTACGGACGATTTAGGGCAGACATATAGAGTTGATCGGCCAGTTAAAGTGATCATTATAAACTGATCATTGGTGCTCACTGAGTAAAGGCTTATCAATGAAACATAATGCATGGCATCCCACAATTTTGGATAGATTGGATTACTTGGAGGCTTTTTCGTATGTATTTCTGTCTCAAATTTTGTTACAATATAGAAAATTGAGCTAGCTTAACGTGGACATTTGGTTCGTGTGTTTCTTAGTACAAAATCAAAAGTTACGGACGATTTAGTGTGTACATGTCAAGTTAATCGGGTAGTTAAAGTGATCATTCTAAACTGATCATTGGTGCTTATTAGGTAAAGGCTTATAAGTGATGCATAAAGCATGGCATCACGGAGTTTGGGATAGATTGGATTACTTGGATGCTTTGTTGTCTCTCTCTATATATGTCTCAAATTTTGTCAAAATATAGAAAATTGAGCTAGCTTAACGTATGCATAGGATTTGTGTTATTCTAAGCTCTAAATCAAAAGTTACATATGATTTAGTGTGGACATGTGTCAATGTCATCGGCCAGTTAATATGATTATTCTAAACTGAACATTGGTACTCATTGAGTAAAGGCTTATAAACGAAGCATAATGCATTCCATCAATCAGTTTGGGATAGATTGGATTACAAGGACACTTTGTCGTCTCTACTTCTGTCTCAAATGTTGTCAAAATATAGAAAATTTATCCAGCTTAACATGGGCACTGTCTTCGTGTCATTCTGAGCTCAAAATAAAAAAGATAGGGACGATTTAGTGCAGACATGTCAAGTTGATCGGCCAGTTAATATGATTATTCAAAACTGATCATTTGGTGCTCATTGAGTAAAGGCATATAAATGAAGTTTAATGCATGGCATGACACAATTTTGGATAGATTGGATTACTTGGACACTCTGTCGAGTCTATTTGTGTCTCAAATTTTTTGACAATATAGAAAACTGTGCTAGCTTAATGTGGGCATTGGATTTTTTTCATTATGAGCTTAAAATCAAAACTTACGGACGATATTGACATGTCAAGTTGAGTGGCCAGTTAAAGTGATCATTCTAAACTGATCATTGTTGCTGATTAAGCTAAGGTTTATAAATGAAGCATAATGCATGACATCACACACTTTTGGATAGATTGGATTACGTGGAAGCTTTGTCGTATTATATTTAAATCTCAAATATAGAGAATTGGAGTAGATTAATGTGGGCACTAGATTCATATCATTCTGAGCTATAAATCAAAAGATATGGACGATTTGGTGCAGACATGACAAAATCGTCGTCCAGTTAAAATGATCATTCTAAACTTATCATTGGTGCTCATTGAGTAAAAGCTTATAAATTAAAAATAATGCATGGCATCACACAGTTTAGGATGGATTAAATTACTTGGATGCTTTGTCATATCTATTTTTGTTTCAAAATTTGTCACAATATAGAAAATTTAGCTAGCTTAATGTGGGCACTAGACTCGTATCATTCTGAGCACTAAAACAAAAGTTACAGACGATTTAGTGCGGACATGTCAAGTTAATCGGCCAGTAAAAGTGATCATTCTAAACTGATCATTAAGTAAAGGCTTATAAATGAAGCATAGTGAATGGCATCAAGCAGTTTCGATAGATTGGATTACTTGGGCGCTTTGTCGTCTCTATTTCTGTCTTAAATTATGTCACAATATAGAAAATTGAGCTAGATTAATGTGAGCATTGGATTCGTGTCATTCTGAGCTCTAAATCAAAAGTGACAGAAGATTTAGTGCGGACATTTCAAGTTGATCGGCCAGTTAAAGTGATCATTCTAAACTGATCATTAAGTAAAGGCTTATAAATGAAGCATAATGCATGGCATCAAGCAGTTTCGATAGATTGGATTACTTGGGTGCTTTGTCGTCTCTATTTCTGTCTTAAATTATGTCACAATATAGAAAATTGAGCAAGATTAATGTGAGCATTGGATTCGTGTCATTCCGAGCTCTAAATCAAAAGTGACAGAAGATTTAGTGCGGACATGTCAAGTTGATCGGCCAGTTAAAGTGATCATTCTAAACTGATCATTGGTGGTCATTGAGTAAAGACTTATAAACGAAGCATAATGAATTGCATCACACAGTTTTGGATAGATTTGATTAATTGGACAATTTGTCGTATCTATTTTTGTCTCAAATTTTGTTATAATATAGAAAATTAAGCTACCTTAACGTGGTCACTGGATTCATGTGTTTCTGAGCTCTAAGTCAAAAGTTAAACACAATTTAGTGCAGACATGTCTAGTTGATTGGCCAGTTAAAGTGATCATTCTAAACTTATCATTGGTGCTCATTAAATAAATGCTTATAAATGAAGCATAAAGCATGGCATCACGAAGTTTTGGATAGATTGGATTACTTGAACGCTTTGTCGTATCTAGTTCTAACTCAAATTTTGTCGCAATATAGAAAATTGAACTAGCTTAATGTGGGCATTGGATTTGCGTCATTATGAGCTATAAACTAAAAGTTATGAACGATTTAGTGCAAAATGACAAGTTGATCAGGCAGTTAAAATGATCATTCTCAATTTCTCATTGGTGCTCATTGAGTAAAGGCTAATAAATGATGCATAAAGCATGGCATCACGCAGTTTGGGATAGATTGGATTACTTGGACGCTTTGATGTCTCTATTTCATTCGTCAAATATGTCAAAATATAGAAAATTGATCTAGCTTAATGTGGGCATTGGATTCATGTCATACTGAGCTCTAAATCAAAAGTTACGGACGATTTAGAGCGGACATATCAAGTTGATTGGCCAGTTAAAGTGATCATTCTAAGCTGATAATTGGTGCTCATTAAGTAAAGGCTTAAAAATGAAGCATAACGCGTGGCATCAAGGAGTTTGGATAAATTGGATTACTTGGACGATTTGTCTTCTCTAGTTCTGTCTAAAATTTTGTCAAAATATAGAAAACTGAGCTAGCTTAACGTATGCATTGGATTCGTGTTATTCTAAGCTCTAATTCAAAAGTTATGAAAGATTTAGTGCGGACATGTCAAGTTGAGTGGCCAGTTAAAGTGATCATTCTATACAAATCATTGGTACTCATTAAGTAAAGGCTTATAATTGAAGCATAAGCATGGCATCAAGCAGTTTATATAGATTGGATTACTACGACGCTTTGTCGTCTCTATTTCTGTCACAAATTTTGTCAAAATATAGAAAACTGATCTAGCTTAACGTGACATTGGATTCGTGTCATTTTGAGCTCTGAATCTAAAGTTATAGACAGTTAGTGCGGACTGGTCAAGTTGATCGGCTAGATAATATAATTATTCTAAACTGAGCATTTGTGTTCATTGAGTAAAGACTTATAAATGAAGCATAATGCATGGCATCACGGAGTTTGAGACAGATTGGATTACTTGGACGCTTTGTCGTATCTAGTTCTGTCACTAATTTTGTCACAATATATAAAATTGAGCTAGATTAATGTTTGCATTGAATTCATGTCATTCAGAGTTCTAAATCAAAACTTACTGACGATTTAGTGCGGACATGTAAAGTTGATTGGCCAATTAAAGTGATCATTCTAAACTGATCATTGGTGCTCATTAAGCAAAGGCTTATAAATGAAGCATACTGCATGACATGAAGCAGTTTGGATGGATTGGATTACTTCGATGCTTTGTCGTCTCTATTATTGTCTCAAATTTTGTCAAAATATAGAAAATTGAGCTTGTTTAATGTGGGTATTGGATTCGTGTCATTCTAAGCTCTAAATCAAAATTTACGGACGATTTAGTGCTGACATGTCAAGTTGATCACCTAGTTAAAGTGATCATTCTAAACTGATCATTGGTGCTCATTGAGGAAAGGCTTATAAAAGAAGCATAATGCATGGCATCACATAGTTTTGGATAGATTGGATTACTTGGACGCTTTGTCATATCGATTTATGTCTAAAATTTTGTTACGATAGAGAAAATTGAACTAGCTTAACATGGGAATTGGATTTTTGTGTTTCTGAGCTCTAAATCAAAAGTCTCTGACGATTTAGTGCGGAGATGTCAATTTGATCGCCTGTTGAAGTGATCATTCTAAACTGATCATTGGTGCTCCTTAATTAAAGGCTTATACATGAAGCATAAGGCATGGCATCGTGCAATTTTGGATAGATTGGATTAGTTTGACGCTTTGTCGTATGTAGTTCTGTCTCAAATTTTATCACAATATAGAAAATTGAACTAGATTAATGTGGGCATTGGATTCGTGTCATACTGAGCCCTAAATCAAACTTTACAAACGATTTAGTGCATACATGTTAAGTTGATCGGCCCGTTAATATGATCATTCTAAACTAACATTGGTGCTCATTGAGTAAAAGCTTATAAATGAAGCATAATACATGGAATCACACAGTTAGGATAGATTGGCTTACTTGGACGGTTTGTCATATCTATTTTTGTTGCAAATTTTGTTACAATATACAAAATTAATTTAGTTTAACGTGGGCATTGGATTCGTGTGTTCCAGAGCTCTAAATCGAAAGTTACACACGATTTAGAGTGGACATGTCAAGCTTATCGGCCAGTTAAAGTGCTCATTCTATACTTATCATTGGTGCTCATTCTAAACTTATCATTGGATTCGTGTCATTCTGAACTCTAAATCAAAAGTTACGGACGATTTAGTGCGGACATGACAAGTTGATTGGCTAGTTAAAGTGATCATTCTAAACTGATCATTGGTGCTCATTAAGTAAAGGGTTATAAATGAAGTATAATGCATGGAATCAAGGAGTTTGGATAGATTGGATTACTTGGACGCTTTGTCATCTCTATTTCTGTCTCAAAATTTGTCGAAATATAGAAAACTGAGATAGCTTAGGGTCGGTGGAGCAAAAGTCATGACTGTTCGCGAAAACCGACCACAGGCCCTATAAATATACGGCTTAGGGTCGGTACAAGGCACGCTGGAGAGGAAAAATCATAGAATTTTTCTAAAGCAGTATTCGATAAGTGTTAGAACGAGTGAGGTAGCGATCGTGAACCTTGGATCAGGAAACCAACAGTGATGGTACGCGATTAAGGGCTAAGCATGGTCGAGGTGAGTAATCCCTTACCCTTTCAGACTTGGATTCCTCTTTGGCGGTGGTTCGGCGAGCAAGAGAATCCAAGGGGGGATAGTTGGGTAAACTGGGCCGAGTGGTCGGGATTGGGTGAAACCTTCCCGGTCAGATAATCGGCCTTGCCTGCCCATAGACCGGATCGAGTCTTTCAGGGCAAGTATCGCCTGGCCAAAGGATTCAGGTGATTCCTACCTTAGCCGGTTGGTCGATCGGATCTGTCCAAGACCGAACCGAGTGTGTCTTGGTCGAATTTTAAGCTAAACTTAGAGAATTGACGGGCTTTGCATGAGTTGCATTCATTCATGCATTTTCTAAAGCCTTATCGAGTAATGTTGGTTAAGGCCAGGATAATTATGCGGCTTTGGCCTTTTTCAGGAAAAGATGGTGATCGTGGAAAGGATTTGGCTTGAGCGTAAGGCTGGGGGCCCGAGTATATGGGTGGTGTATTGGTCTGGGTAGGTTGGATCATTTGAATGTGTAAGCCTTCGGGCAAACTATCATGTTGTAACGAATCCTATTCTTATACTTAAATAAAAATCCGGACCTTTTATATTATGACTCTAGCAAATGACTCTAAAAACTCATGAATCTCAGAATAACTGGAATTCGGACTTAGACTAAGTAAAGGACCCTAAAATATGGACCTTAGATTCGGAATTCCTTGGTGAATCCGAAAGGGGACAACCTCTTCGGACTGATAATCTGGGAAGGGTGTTTCAAGTTGATATCAGAGCATGCTTGGTCCTAGGACGGGTTAGATGTGGGTTAAATAGACACCACTCATCGGGCACCAGGTCTTGCGCATGTTAAGTGTTGAGACTAACTAAACGGTTTTGCAGATGGGCAAGAGTGGCAAGACTGGGAAAAGCAAGAAGGATAAGGCAAGAGGTGGTGAACGAAGCCAAAATATTGGAGCCTTGCCGAATCCGAATTTAATTGAGCCTTCTACGGCGCATGTTGCGGCAACTGAGCAGGACCATCTGGAAGGTGAGGATGAGGAGTCTACTGCTCATCGCACACATGCGGGTGAAGAAGGACAACACGACCAGGAAGCCGCGGATGCAAATCCAAATGCGGTTCCGAGCCCACAACAAATGTGGAACACAATGAGGACCGTGATAAGTCAGGTTGCTATACTGACTGAGGCGGTTTAGCCCAAGGCACCGGTTCCTGAGGTGCCACACTTGGGCGAAGAACCGGTTCCAATGGAGAACCAGGATGTGGTCATCCTAAATGGCGCACCTAAGTCCGCTAGAAAGAAGGTGGGGTACCTGAGCATCCTTGAACACATGATTCACCTGAAAACAGGTAGTTTCGCTGGGGGCTCTTACCCGGTTAAGGCTGACTAGTGGAAGAATCGATTGGTGAGGAGCTTTCAGTCAACTAGGTGTCCCGGTGACTACCGGAAGGATATTGCAGTCCACTTCCTGGAAGGGGATCCGCATAACTGGTGGGTTGCCATGGATAAACGGTTGGGTGAAAGGATTCAAACCATCGAGGAGTTTGAAGGAGAATTCAATAAGAAATTCTTTCCACCTGAGGCGTGGGACTGATTGGAGTGTTCATACCTGGAATTGGTTCAAGGAAACCGAACTGTCCAGGAATATGAAGAAGAATTTAACCGCTTAAGGCGTTTTGCGGGAAGAGATCTTGAAGATGAACTTGGGCAAGTGCGCCGGTTCATGCGTGAACTAAGGGTCAAAATCCGTAACCACTGCTTGGCGCAGAAGTTCGGTTCAGTCACTGAATTGGTGGAAAGGGCTGCCTTGATCGAGGAGGGGATCAAGGAGGAGAACCGGTGGAAGGAATCCAAAGTCCCGAATCGTTATGGCCAGTCAAGTGGTGGTGATCAGAAAAAAAAAAGTGGGATAAGGTTGATGATTCCAGCAAACCCCAAGGAAAAGCTAGGGAATGCAAGATGTGCGGTAAGAGGCATGGTGGGGAATGCTGGAAGGCGATGGGAGCATGTGCACGTTGCGGTAACAAGGAACATGCTACCTAAAACTGCCCAAAGATAGATTACGGACAGCAAGGACTGCCGAGTGATGACTCGAGAACTTGTTTCAACTGTGGTATGTCAGCCCACATCAGGAAGGATCGCCCCAAAGGGACAGCCGAAAGGCAACTCGAACGAAAGGACTACCGTGGGGTAATCAAACCAGCGGCGAAGAGGCAGGCCGCAGCACCGTGGGTTTATGAGCTATCGCGGGACATGGGCGATACGGGCAGGTACAGCTCGATCACTGGTACGTACATAACCCTAACTGTTAAATAAAATCTAGCATTGCATGGCATGCATAAACAGTAGGGTACTTAGCATTCAAGATGAATGTGTAGGGACCTTGGTTGTGTGCGGTGTTGAAACACATGTCCTGTTTGATTCCGGGGCTTCACATTGCTTTGTAAGCCCGGAATTGTTTAAAAAGAGTGGGATTCAAAGAGAACCCATCTCTGGAATGAGGAAAGTACAAGCGGCTGGAGGGCAAATAATGAATCCCCTGGGAATTGTGCGGAACATCCCGGTTATGATTGGGAATGTCAGTTTGCCGGCCGACTTGGTAGTAGTCCAACTCAAGAATTACGATGTAATCTTGGGTATGGCTGGGTGGGAATGTACAAGGCGACCCTAGAGTGTCATAGGGGCCAAGTTGGGTTTGAAAAAGAGGGAGGGAGATTAGAGTTCCAAGGGATCCAACCCACCTCAGGAAGTTTGATAATCTCAGCAATCCAGGTAGAACGGATGCTAGAGAAGGGGTGTGAGGCCTATGTAGCCATGATAAGCACCGAGGAAAATAAGAAGAGTTGGTAGTTAAAGGATATCCCAGTGGTCAATGAATTCGCAAATGTGTTCCAGGCCTTGTCCAGGTTACCGCCTGATAGGTCGGATCCATTCACGTTTGAATTGGAACCAGAGATTTCCCCAATCTCGAAAGCGCCATATCGTATGGCTCCAGCCGAGATGGCTGAGTTAAAGAAACAGTTGGAAGAACTGTTGGATAAAGGATTCATCAGGCCGAGTGAGTCACCTTGGGGTGCACCGGTGCTGTTTGTGAAAAAGAAGGATGGAAGCTTTAGGCTTTGCATCGATTATCGGGGATTGAATCGGGTTACGGTAAAGAACAAGTACCCATTACCCCAAACTGATGAGTTGTTGCATCAACTCTGAGGTGCGACCTGGTTCTCAAAGATCGATTTGGCACAGGGATATCACCAAATTCCGATTGAGCCATTGGATATTTGGAAGACAGCCTTCCTGATTAGATATGGACACTACGAGTTTGTAGTAATGCCATTCGGTTTAACCAAGGCACCGACAGCCTTTATGAAGATGATGAATAGTGTATTTCGGGATTGTTTAGATGAGTTCGTTATTATTTTTATTGATTACATCCTCGTCTATTCAAGGAGCCATGAAATGCAATAAAATACTCTTAAGGTGGTGATGGAACGGTTAAGGGAGCATGAGCTCTATGCCAAGCTGAGCAAGTGTAGCTTTTGGCAGAGAAGCATTGGATTCTTGGGGCATATGGTGTCGGATCAAGGGGTGTCAGTAGACCCGTAGAAAGTTAAGGCTATCAAAGATTGGCCAAGGCCTCGGAATGCAACCGAGATTAGGAGCTTCCTGGGTTTGGCCAGATACTATAGACGGTTTGTCAATGGGTTTGCGAAAATGGCTTACCCCATGACCTGTCTAACCCGGAACGATGTTAAGTACGAGTGGACAGACGAGTGCGAGGAATGTTTCCAACGGTTGAAGGAGATGCTGACGACTGCACCAGTCTTGGCACTGCCTGAACTGGATGAGCCCTATGCAGTATACACAGACGCATCCAGAACTGGGCTGGGTGCTGTTCTGATGCAAAAGGGTAGGGTGATTGCCTACGCATCAAGGAAATTTCGGAAACATGAAGGAAACTATCCCACTCACGACTTAGAAATGGCGGCAGTAATCTTTGCATCAAAGATTTGGCGGTCATACTTATATGGAGCCAAAGTGCAAGTTTTTACCGACCATAAGAGTCAGAAGTACATTTCCACTCAACCCGAATTGAAGCTTAGGGAAAGAAGGTGGATGGAATTCATGGCTGATTATGACCTAGATATTGCCTACCACCCGGGAAAGGCAAATCTTGTAGTGGATGCCTTGAGTAGGAGACGAACGGAGGTTCATGCGGAAAAGGATGCGGAAACCCTTGTCGGACTGGTTAAGATAATGCATTTGAATGCAATATCAAGTTCACCAGAACCATTAGGTATAGACGCAGACCGAGTATGAGAAATCGAATAGCCCAAGAGAAAGATGAACTGCTGAACCAAGCGGTCCAGAACAATCAGTCCGAGTATGAGAAATCGAAGAACGGGGATAATTGTGATAAGAGGACGAGTGTGTGTTCCTAATGTACAAGAATTTAAAGAAGAAATCCCAAGGGAAGCACATCTGTCTAAATTCGCAACTCACCCGGGTGCGAGTAAGATGTACCGAGACTTGAAGTGGTACTACCATTGGGCAGGACTGAAGAGAAATATGGCTGAATGGGTAGCTAAGTGTCCGACTTGCCAACTGGTCAAGGCAGAACACCAAGTCCCGAGTGGTTTGTTGCAAAACTTACCCATTCCAGAATGCAAGTGGGACCATATCACAATGGATTTTGTGAGTGGGTTAACAAGGACCAAGGCACGACATGATGCTATCTGGGTGGTCGTGGATATGCTGACCAAGTCGGCACACTTCCTGGTTATCCAGAAAACGGATGGGGCACAAAGAATTGTGGCACGTTATGTGGAAGAGATAGTCCGATTGCATAGAGTTCCGGTAAGCATTTTCTCTGATCGGGATCCACGATTCACGGCCCATTTTTGAAAGGCATTCCAAAAGACCTAAGGAACGAGGGTGAACATGAGCACGGCTTACCACCCCCAAACAGATGGGCAATCCAAACGAACCATCCAGACATTCGAGGACATGTTGCGGGCATGTGTTTTGGATTGGGGCGGATCATGGGAAAAATATTTTCCCTTAGCCGAATTCTCATACAACAGTAGCTTCGAGACGAGCATCAGAATGTCTCCTTATGAAGTATTGTATGGACAGCCTTGTCGGACCCCATTGTGTTGGACCGAAGTGGGGGAGCGTAGGACCCTTGGACCAGATATTGCGTATGAAACCACTGAGAAGATCAAGTTCTTAAGGATCAAAATGAAGGAGGCCCAAGATAGAAAGAAAAGTTATGCGGACAAACGAAGAAGAAATTTGGAGTTCGAGGTAGGTCATTGGGTATATTTGAAAACAATCACATTTAAGGGAAGGAATCAAACTTCGAAGAGTGGAAAGTTGAATCCAAGGTACTTAGGCCCATTTAAAGTCATGATAGAGTTGGGTTAGTCGCATAAAACTGGACTTACCACCCGATATGGACATGTTCCATAACGTCTTCCATGTGTCGCAACTAAGGAAGTGCCTATTGGACCAAGACATAGTCGTTTCTGCACCACCTACTGAACTAAAGGAAAATCTAACCTTAGAAGCTATTCCAGTTCGGATCATCGAGCAAATGGAAAGAGTTACCAGAAGAAAGGTGGTTTGGTGGTCAAGGTAGTATGGAAGTGCAATGGGACCGAAGAAATGACTTGGGAAACCGAAAATAAAATGAAGGCCAAATTTCATAAGTGGTTCGAGATGTGGGAAACCAACCAGATACTTGACCTGGATTCAAGGACAAATCCACTTAAAGTGGGGGAGACATGTAACACCCCCGATCCTCAGTAAGGATCGGTTGGGCGAGCTGGCCGGCAGTTGGGCGAGCTGGCCGGCAGCTGGGAGAGCTGGTAGGCAGCTGGGCGAGCTGGCCGGCAGTTGGGTGAGCTGGCCGGCAGTTGGACGAGCTGGTTGGTAGCTTGGCCAATAGGCCAGCTAGCATTGGCTCGGGCAGTTGGTGCCGAACCAGTGCCACGACCAGGCACAACGGTTCGACTAGAAACGTTGATTGGTCGAGCAAAAGTCGTGACTGTTCGTGAAAACCGACCATGGGCCCTATAAATATAAGGCTTAGGGTCAGTACAAGGCACGCTGGAGAGGAAAAATCCTCGAATTTTTCTAAGGCAATATTCGATAAGTGTTAGAACGAGTGAGGTAGAGATCGTGGACCTTGAATCGGGAAACCAATAGTGACGGTACGCGATTAAGGGCTAAGCGTGGTCGAGGTGAGTAATCCCTTACCCTTTCATACTTGGATTCCCTTTTGGCGGTAGTTCGGCGAGCAAGGGAATCCAAGGGGGGATAGTTGGGTAAATTGGGCCGAGTGGTCGGGATTGGGTATTGGGTTACAATATGGAAACTTAAGCTAGCTTAACATAGGGCATTGGGTTCGTGTCATTATGAGCGCTAAATCAAAAGTTACAGACCATTTAGTGCGGATATGTCAAGTTGATCGGCCAACTATAATATGATCATTCTAAACCGATCATTGGTGCTCATTAAGTAATGGCTTATAAATGAAGCACAATACATGGCATCACATGGTTTAGGATAGATTGGATTACTTGTATGCTTTGTCGTGTCTATTTCTGTTTCAAATCTTGTTACAATATAAAAAAATTGAGCTAGCTGAATGTGGGCATTGGATTCGTGTCAATCTGAGCTCAAAATCAAAAGTTACGGAATATTTAGTGAGGTCATGTCAAGTTTATCGGCCAGTTAATATGATTATTCTAAACTGATAATTGGTTCACATTGAGTAAAGGCTTATAAATAAAGCATAATGCATGACAACACACAGTTTTAGACAGATTGGATTACATAAACGCTTCGTCGTTTCTATTTCTGTCTCAAATTTTTTCAAAATATAGAAAGTTGAGCTAACTCAACGTGTGCTTTTGATTCGTGTTATTTTAAGTTCTAAAGCAAAAGTTACAGACGATTTAGTGCGGACATATCAAGTTGATTGGCCAGTTAAAATGATAATTCTAAATTGATCATTGGTGCTCATTAAGTAAAGGCTTATAAACGCAGAACAATACATGGCATCACACAGTGTTTGATAGATTGGATTACTTGGACGCTTTGTCGTGTCTATTTATGTGTCAAATTGTTTTTCAATATAGAAAGTTGAGCTAGCTTAATGTGGGTACAGGATTAGTTCGGAGCTCAAAATCAAAAGTTACGGACGATTTAGTACGGACATATCAAGATGATCGGCCAATTAATATGATTATTCTAAACTGATCATTGGTTCTCATTGGGTAAAGGCTTATAAATGAAGCATAATGTATGGCATCACACAGTTTTGGATAGATTGGATTACTTGGACGCTTTGTCGTCTCTATTTCTGTCTCAAATTTTGTCAATATATAGAAAGTTGAGCTAGCTGAACGTGTGCTTTGGAATTGTGTCATTCTAAGCTCTAAATCAAAAGCTACGAATAATTTAGTTCGGACATGTCAAGTTGATCGTCGAGTTAAAGTGATCATTCTAAAATCACCATTGGTGCTCATTGAGTAAATGCTTAAAAATAAAGTATAATGCATGACATCACACAGATTTTGATAGATTGGATTACTTGAGCACTTTTTCCTATCTAGTTTTGTCTCAAATTTTGTCATAATATAGAAAATTAAACTAGCTTAATGTGGGCATTAGATTCCTGTAATTCTGATCTATAAATCAAAAGTTATGGATGATTTACTGCAGACATGAATAGTTGATCGGCTAGTTAAAATGATCATTTTAAAATGATCATTGGTGCTCATTGAGTAAAAGCTTATAAATGAAAAATAATGCATGGCATTACAAAATTTGCGATTTATTGGATTACTTGTACACATTGTCGTATCTATTTTGTCTCAATCATTCTCAAAATATAGAAAATTGAGCTAGTTTAACATGGACTTTGGATTGGTTTAATTATGAGCTCTAAATATAAAGTTACGGATGATTTAGTGCGGACATGTCAAGTTGATTTGCCAATTAAAGTGATCATTCTAAACTGATCATTGGTGCTCATTGAGTAAAGTCCTATAAATGAAGCATAATGCATGGTATGAAACAGTTTTGGATATATTGGATTACTTGGAAGCTTTGTTGTCTCTATTTCTGTCTCAAATTTTGTTAAATACATAAAATTGAGCTAGTTTAACGTTGGAATTTGATTCCTTTCATTCTAAGATCTAAATCAAAAGTTAGATACGATTTAGTGTGGAAAATTCAAGTTGATCGGCCAGTTAATATCATTATTCTAAACTGATTTTTGGTGCTCATTCAGTAAAGGCTTATATATGAAACATAATGCATGGCAGCATGCAGTTCGGGATAGATTGGATTACTTGGACGCTTTGTCGTCTCTACTTCTGTCTCAAATTTTGTCAAAATATAGAAAATTTATCTAGCTTAATGTTGGCACTGGACTCGTGTCATTATGAGCTCAAAATCAAAAGTTACGAATGATTTAGTGCAGACATGTTAAATTGATCGGCCAGTTAATATGATTATTCTAAGCTGATCATTGGTGCTCATTGAGTAAATGCTTATTAATGAAGCATAATGCATGGCATCACACAATTTTGGATACACTTTACTTTGACGCTTTGTCGTGTCTATTTCCGTCATAAATTTTGTCACAATATAGAAAATTGAGCTAGCTTAACGTGGGCACAAGATTCGTGTCATTCTAAGCTCTAAATCAAAAGTTACATACGACTTAGTACGGACATGTCAAGTTGATCTGCCAGTTAAAGTGATCATTCTGAATTGATCATTGGTGCTCATTAAGTAAAGGCTTAGAAATGAAGCATAATGCATGGCATCACACAGTTTTGGATAGATTGGATTACTTGGACGCTTTGTCGTGTCTATTTCTATCTCAAATTTTGTCAAAATATAGAAAGTTGAGCTAGCTGAACGTGTGCTTTGGAATCGTGTCATTCTAAGCTCTAAATCAAAAGTTATGGACGATTTAGTGCGGACATGTCAAGTTGATCGGCCAACTATAATATGATCATTCTAAACCGATCATTGGTGGTCATTAAGTAAAGGCTTATAAATGAAGCACAATACATGGCATCACATAATTTAGGATAGATTGGATTACTTGTACGCTTTGTCGTGTCTATTTCTGTCTCAAATTTTGTTACAATATAGCTAGCTTAATGTGGGCATTAAATTTGGTTAATTCTGAGCTCAAAATCAAAAGTTACGGAATATTTAGTGAGGTCATGTCAAGTTGATCGGCCGGTTAATATGATTATTCTAAACTGATAATTGGTTCACATTGAGTAAAGGCTTATAAATAAAGCATAATGCATGACATCACATTGTTTTAGATAGATTGGATTACTTAAAAGCTTCGTCGTTTCTATTTCTGTCTCAAATTTTTTCAAAATATAGAAATTGGAGCTAGCTCAACGTGTGCTTTTGATTCGTGTTATTTTAAGTTCTAAAGCAAAAGTTACCGACGTTTTAGTGCGGACATATCAAGTTGATTGGCCAGTTAAAGTGATAATTCTAAATTGATCATTGGTGCTCATTAAGTAAAGGCTTATAAACGCAGAACAATACATGGCATCACACAGTGTTGGATAGATTGGATTACTTGGACGCTTTGTCGTGTCTATTTATGTGTCAAATGTTTTTTTCAATACAGAAAGTTGAGCTAGCTTAACGTGGGCACAGGATTCGTTCGGAGCTCAAAATCAAAAGTTACGGACGATTTAGTACGGACATACCAAGATGATCGGCCAATTAATATGATTATTCTAAACTGATCATTGGTTCTCATCGGGTAAAGGCTTATAAATGAAGCATAATGTATGGCATCACACAGTTTTGGATAGATTGGATTACTTGGACGCTTTGTCGTCTCTATTTCTATCTCAAATTTTGTCAAAATATAGAAAGTTGAGCTAGCTGAACGTGTGCTTTGGAATCGTGTCATTCTAAGCTCTAAATCAAAAGCTATGAATGATTTAGTTCGGACATGTCAAGTTGATCGTCGAGTTAATATGATCATTCTAAGATCATCATTGGTGCTCATTGAGTAAAGGCTTAAATATGAAGCATAATGCATGACATCACACAGTTTTTGATAGATTGGATTACTTGAGCACTTTTTCCTATCTAGTTTTGTCTCAAATTTTGTCATAATATAGAAAACTAAACTAGCTTAATGTGGGCATTGGATTCCTGTCATTCTGAGCTATAAATCAAAAGTTATGGATGATTTACTGCAGACATGACAAGTTGATCGGCTAGTTAAAATGATCATTGGTGTTCATTGAGTAAAAGCTTATAAATGAAAAATAATGCATGGCATCACGCAATTTGCGATTGATTGGATTACTTGGACACATTGTCGAATCTCTTTTTGTCTCAACCATTCTCAAAATAGAGAAAATTGAGCTAGTTTAACGTGGACTTTGGATTTGTTTAATTATGAGCTCTAAATATAAAGTTACGGATTATTTAGTGCGGACATGTCAAGTTGATTTGCCAGTTAAAGTGGTCATTCTAAACTGATCATTGGTGCTCATTGAGTAAAGTCTTATAAATGAAGCATAATGCATGATATCAAACAGTTTTGGATATATTGGATTACTTGGAAGATTTGTTGTCTCTATTTCTGTCTCAAATTTTATCAAATACATAAAATTGAGCTAGTTTAACGTTGGAATTGGATTCCTTTCATTCTAAACTCTAAATCAAAAGTTAGATACGATTTAGTGTGTACAAGTCAAGTTGGTCGGCCAGTTAATATGGTTATTCTAAACTGATTTTTGGTGCTCATTCAGTAAAGGCTTATAGATGAAGCATAATGCATGGCAGCATGCATTTTGGGATAGATTGGATTACTTGGACGCTTTGTCGTCTCTACTTCTGTCTCAAATTTTGTCAAAATATAGAAAATTTATCTAGCTTAATGTTGGCATTGGACTCGTGTAATTATGAACTCAAAATCAAAAGTTACGAATGATTTAGTGCAGACATGTTAAATTGATCGACCAGTTAATATGATTATTCTAAAGTGATCATTGGTGCTCATTGAGTAAATGCTTATTAATGAAGCATAATGCATGGCATCACACAATTTTGGATAGACTAGATTACTTTGACATTTTGTCGTGTCTATTTCCTTCACAAATCTTGTCACAATATAGAAAATTGAGCAAGCTTAACGTGGGTAGAGGATTCGTGTCATTCTAAGCTCTAAATCAAAAGTTATGTACGAATTAGTACGGACATGTCAAGTTTATCTGCCACTTAAAGTGATCATTCTGAATTGATCATTGGTGCTCATTAAGTAAAGGCTTGGAAATGAAGCATAATGCATGGCATCAAGGAGTTTGGATAGATTGGATTACTTGGACGCTTTGTCGTTTTTATTTCTGTCTCAAATTTTGTCAAAATATAGAAAGGTGAGCTAGCTGAACGTGTGCTTTGGAATCATGTCATTCTAAGCTGTTAATCAAACGTTGTGGACAATTTAGTGCGGACATGTCAAGTTGATCGGCCAGTTAAAGTGATTATTCTAAAATGATCATTGGTGCTCGTTGAGTAAGGGCTTATAAATCAAGCATAATGCATGGCATCACACAGTTTTTGATAGATTGGATTACTTGGGCGCTTTGTCCTATCTAGTTTTATCTCAAATTTTGTCATAGTTTAGAAAATTAAACTAGTTTAACGTGGACTTTGGATTCGTTTCATTCTGACCTCTAAATATAAAGTTACGGACGATTTCGTGCGGACATGTCAAATTGATTGGCCAGTTAAAGTGATAGTTCTAAACTGATCATTGGTACTCATTGAGTAACGTCTTGTAAATGAAGCGTAAAGCATGGTATCACACAATTTGGATATATTGGATTACTTGGAAGCTTTGTTGTCTCTATTTATGTCTCAAATTTCGTTAAATACATAAAATTGAGCTATCTTAACGTTAGAATTGGATTCGTGTCATTCTAAGCTCTAAATCAAAAGTTAGAGATGATTTAGTGCGGGCAAGTAAAGTTGATCGGCAAGTTAATATGATTATTCTAAACTGATCTTTGGTGCTCATTGAGTAAAGGCTTATAAATGAAGCATAATGCTTAGCAGCACACAATTTGGAATAGATTCGATTACTTGGACGCTTTGTCGTCTCTACTTCTGTCTCAAATATTGTCAAAATATAGACAATTTATCTAGCTTAATGTTGGCACTGGACTTGTGTCATTATGAGCTCAAAATAAAAAGTTACGGACGATTTAATGCAAAAATGTTAAGTTGATCAGCCAGTAATTATGATTGTTCTAAACTGATCATTGGTGCTCATTAAGTAAATGCTTACGATCATTGGTGATCATTAAGTAAACTGATAATGCATGGCATCACACAATTTTGGATAGACTGGATTACTTGGATGCTTTGTCGTGCCTATTTCCGTCTCAAATTTTGTCACAATATAGAAAATTGAGAAAGCTTAACGTGGGCATAGGATTCGTGTCATTCTAAGCTCTAAATCAGAAGTTACGTACGACTTAGTACGGACATGTCAAGTTGATCTGTCAGTTAAAGTAATCATTCTGAACTGATCATTGGTGCTCATTAAGTAAAGGGTTAGAAATGAAGCATAATGCATGGCATCAAGGAGTTTGGATAGATTGGATTACTTGAACGCTTTGTCGTCTCTATTTTTTCTCAAATTTTGTCAAAATACAGAAAATTTAGATAGCTTAACGTAGGCATCTGATTCTTAACATTGGGTCTCATTGAGTAAATTCTTATAAATGAAGTATAATGCATGGCATCACGAAGTTTGGGAGAGATTGGATTATTTGTACGCTTTGTCGTCTCTACGTTCATCTCAAAATTTGTTGAAAATATAGAAAATTTATCTTGCTTAAAGTAGGCACTGGATTCGTTTCATTCTGAGATCAAAATCAAAAGTTAAAGACGATTTAGTGCGGACATGTCCATTTGATCGACCAGTTAATATGATTATTCTAAACTGATCATTGGTGTTCATTGATTAGAGGCTTAGAAATGAAGCATAATGCATGGCATCACACAGTTTTGGATAGATTGGATTACTTGGACGCTTTGTCGTGTCTATTTCTATCTCAAATTTGTCACAATATAGAAAATTAAACTAGCTTAATGTGGCCATTTGCTTCATGTCATTCTGAGCTATAAATCAAAAGTGATGGACGCTTTACTGTAGACATCACAAGTTGATCCACCAATTAAGATGATCATTCTAAACTGATCATTGGTGGTCATTGACTAAAAGCTTAATAATAAAAAATAATTCATGGCATCACGCAGTTTGGAATGGATTGGATTACTTGGACGCTTTGTCGTATCTATTTCCGTCTCAAATTTTGTTCCAATATAGAAAATTGAGCTAGCTTATCGTGGCATTGGATTCGTGTCATTCTAAGCTCTAAATCAAAAGTTAAGGACGATTTAATGTGGATATGTAAGGTTGATCGGCTAGTTAAAGTGATCATTCTAAACTGATCATTGGTGCTCAATGAGTAAAGGCTTATAAATGAATCATAATGCATGGCATCACACAGTTTAAGATAGATTGGATTTCTTGGACGCTTTTTCGTACCTATTTCTATCTCAAGTTTTGTAACAATATAGAAAATTGAACTAGCTTAATGTGGGCATTGGATTCGTGTCATTCTGAGGCATAAATAAAAAATTATGGACGATTTAGTGCCGACATGAAAAATTCATCAGCCAATAAGAATGATCATTCTAAACAGATCATTGGTGCTCATTGAGTAAAAGCTTAATAATGAAAAATAATGCATGGCATCACGCAGTTAGGGATTGATTGGATTAATTGGATGCCTTGTCGTGCGATTTAGAAAATTTAGCTAGCTTAAATTTGGATATTGGATTTGTGTCATCATGAGCTCTAAATCAAAAGTTATGGGTGATTTAATGCGGACATGTAAAGTTTATCGGCAAGTTAAAGTGATCATTCTAAACTGATCATTCGTGGTCATTAAGTAAAGGATTATAAATGAAGCATATTGCATGGCATCAAGGAGTCTGGATAGATTGAATTATTTGGATGTTTTGTTGTCCTTATACCTGTCTCAAATTTCGGCAAATATAGAAAATTGAGCTACACTAACACTTGCAATGAATTCATTTCATTATGAGCTCAAAATCAAAAGTTACGTACGATTTAGTGCGGACATGTCAAGCTGATCAGCTAGTTAAAGTGATTATTCTAAACAGATTATTGGTGCTCATTAATTAATGGCTTATAAGTGAAGCATAAAGCATGGCATCAAGCAGTTTTGATAGATTGGGTTACTTGGAAGCTTTTTCGTCTGTATTTATGTCTCAAATTTTGCCTTATTATAGAAAATTGAGCTCGCTTAACGTGAATTGGATTCGTGTCATTCTAAGCTCAAAACAAAAGTTATGGAAAATTTAGTGTGGACATGTCTAGTTGATTGGCAAG
Source organism: Pugionium cornutum (assembly GCA_018901935.1). NCBI lineage: Eukaryota > Viridiplantae > Streptophyta > Magnoliopsida > Brassicales > Brassicaceae > Pugionium > Pugionium cornutum. The sequence goes on along the minus strand of JAENJI010000013.1, from coordinate 27,174,004 downwards.
TTAATATGATTATTCTAAACTGATCATTGGTGCTCATTGAGTAAAGGCTTAAAAATGAAGCACAACACATGGCATCACACAGTTTTGGATAGATTGGATTACTTGGACAATTTGTCATGTCTATTTCTATCCCAATTTTTGTTACAATATAGAACATTGAGCTAGCTTAATGTGGGCATTAGATTCGTGTCATTATGAGCTAATTATTCTAAACTGATCATTGGTGCTCATTGAATAAATGCTTATAATTGAAAAATAATGCATGGCATCACGTAGTTTGGGATGGATTGGAATACTTGGACGCTTTGTCGTCTCAATTTTTGTCTCAAATTTTGTCAAAATAGAGTAAATTGAGCGAGCTTAATGTGGGCTTTGGATTCGTTTTATTTAGAGCTCTAAATCAAAAGTTACGGACGATTTAGTGCGGACATGTCAAGTTGATCGGCCAGTTAAAGTGGTCTTTTAAACTTATCATTGGTGCACATTGAGTAAAGGCTTATAAATGAAACATAGTGCATGGCATCACACAGTTTTAAATAGATTGGATTACTTGTACACTTTGTTGTCTCTATTTCTGTCTCAAATTTTGTCAAATATCGAAAATTGAGCTAGATTAACGTTGGCATTGGATTAGTGTCATTCAAAGCTCTAAATCAAAAGATAGAGACGATTTAGCGCGTACATGTCAAGTTGATCGGCCAGTTAATATGATTATTCTAAACTGATCATTGCTGCTCATTGTATAAAAGCCTATAAATGAAGCATAATTCATGTCATCACTCAGTTTGGGATAGATTGGATTACTTGGACGCTTTGTCGTCTCTGCTTCTGTCTCCATTTTTGTCAAAATATAGAAAACTTATCTAGCTTAATGTTGACTTTGGACTCTTGTCATTATGAGCTCAAAATCAAAAGTTACGGACAATTGAGTGCAGACATGTTAAGTTGATCGGCCAGTTAATATGGTTATTCTAAACTGATCATTGGTGGTCATTCAGTAAAGGCTCATTAATGAAGCATAATGCATGGCATCACCCCATTATGGATAGATTGGATTACTTGGATGGTTTGTCGTGTCTATTTCGGTCTATAATTTTTTCACAATATAGAAACTTGAGCTAGATTAACGTGGACACTGTATTCTTGTAATTCTGAGCTCTAAATAAAAAGTTACGTACGATTTTGTGTGGAGATGTCAAGTTGATCGGCCATTTAAAGTGATCATTCTAAGCTGATCATTGGTTCTCATTAAGTAAAAGACTATAAATGAAGCATAATGCATGGAATCAAGAAGTTTGGATAGATTGGATTACTTGGACACTTTTTCGTCTCTAATTTTGTCTCAAATTTTGTCAAAATAAAATTGAGCTAGCTTAACGTAGGCTTTGGATTCATGTCATTCTGAGTTCTATATCAAAAGTTACTGACAAGTTAGTGCGGACATGTCAATTTGATCGGCCAGTTAATATGATTATTCTAAACTGATCATTGTGCTCATTGAGTAAAGGCTCGTAAATGAAGCATAATGCATGGCATCACACAGTTTTAGATAGGTTGGATTACTTAGACGTTCTGTCTTGTCTATTTCTATCTCAAATTTTATAACAATATAGAAAACTAAAATAGCTTAATGTGGGCATTGGATTTGTGTCATTCTGAGCTGTAAACCAAAAGTTATGGACGATTTAATGCAAACATGGCAAAGTCATCGGCCAGTTAGAATGATCATTCTAAAGATTATAAATGAAAAATACTGCATGGCATCACGCATGTTGGGATGGATTGGAGTATTTCGACACTTTGTCATATCTATTTTCAGTCTCAATCTTTGTCACAATATAGAAAATTGAGATAGATTAATGTGGGTTCTAGATTCATGTCATTCGGAACTCTAAATCAAAAGTTACGAACGATTTAGTGCGCACATGTCAAGTTGATCGGAGTGATTATTCTAAACTGATCATTGGTGGTCATTAAGTAAAGGCTTATAAATGAAGCATAAAGCATGACATCACGCTGTTTAGGATATATTGGATTACTTGGACGCTTTGTCATCTCTATTTCTATCTCAAATTTTCTCAAAATATAGAAAATTGAGCTAGCTTAACGTGGGCATTGGATTTGTGTCATTCTGAGCTCTAAATCAAAAGTTACGGACGCTTTAGTGCAGATATGTCAAGTTGATCGGCCAGTTAAAGTGATCATCCTAAACTTAACATTGGTGCTCATTGAGTAAAGGCTTATAAATGAAGCGCAATGCATGGCATCACACAATGCATGGCATCACGCAGTATGGAATAGATTGGATTACTTGGACTCTTTGTCGTATCTAGTTTTGTCTCAAATTTTGTGACAATATAAAAAATCTAACTAGCTTATTGTGGGCATTGGATTTGTGTCATTCTGAGCTTTATATCAAACGTTATGGACGATTTAGTGCAGACATGACAAGTTGATTCACCAGTTAATATGATCATTCTAAACTGATCATTGGTGCTCATTTAGTAAAAGCTTATAGATGAAAATAATGCATGGCATAGCGCAGTCTAGGATGGATTGGATTACTTGGACGCTTTTGTCGTCTTTATTTTTGGCTCAAATTTTGTCAAAACATAGAAAATTGAGCTAGCTTAACGTGGGCATTGGATTCTTATCATTCTAAGCTCTAAACCAAAAGTTACAGACGATTTAGTGCATGCATGTCGAGGTTATCGGCCAGTTAAAGTGCTCATTATAAACTAATCACTGGTGCTCATTGAGTAAAGCCTCATAAATGAAGCATAAGCATGGCATCACACAGTTTTGGATAGATTGGATTACTTGGATGCTTTGTCGTATCTAGTTCTTTCTCAATTTTTGTCACAATATAGAAAATTGAACTAGCTTATTGTGGGAATTTGATTCGTGTCATTCTGAACTATAAATCAAAAGTTATGGAATATTCGATATAGACATGACAAAGTTATCGGCCAATAAAAATGATCATTCTAACTGATCATTGGTGCTCATTGAGTAAAAGCTTATAAATTAAAAATAATGCAAGGCATCAGGCAGTTTGAGATGGATTGGATTACTTGGACGCTTTGTCGTATCTATTTATGTTCAAACTTTGTCCCGATATAGAAAATTTAGGTAGCTTATCATGGGCACTAGATTCGTGTCATTCTGAGCTCTAACTCAAATGTTACGGACGATTTGGTGCGGACATGCCAACTTGATCGGCTAGTTAAAGTGATCATGTAAAACTGATAATTGGTGCTCATTGGGTAAAGGCTTATAAAAGAAGCATAAGGCATGGCATCTCGTAGTTTGGGATAGATTGGATAACTTGGATGTTTTGTGTTATCTAGTTCAGTCTAGAATTTTTTCACAAAATAGAAAATTGAACTAGCTTATTGTGTGCATTGGATTCGTGTCATTCTAAGTTATAAATCAAAAGTTATGGACGATTTAGTGTAGACATGACAAGTTGTTCGGCCAGTTAAAGTGATCATTCCAAAATGATCATTGGTGCTCATTTAGTAAAAGATTATAAATGTAAAATAATGCATGGCATCTCGAAATTTGGGATGGATTATATTACTTGGACACTTTTTCGAATCTATATTGGTCTCAAAATTTTGTTACAATATAGAAAATTGAGCTAGCTTAACGTGGAGATTGGATTTGTGTCATTCTAAGCTATAAATCAAAAGTTACGGACAATTTAGTGTGGACATGTCAAGTTGATCTGCCAGTTAAAGTGATCATTCTAAGCTGATCATTGGTGCTCATTGCGTAAAGGCTTATAAATAAAGCATAGTGCATGGGATCACACAGTTTTAGATAGATTAGATTACTTGGATGCTTTGTCGTATCTAGTTCAATCTCAAATTTTGTCACAATATAGAAAATTGAACTAGCTTAATGTGAACATTGGATAAATGTCATTCTGAGCTATAAAAAAAATTATGGATGATTTAGTGTAGATATGACAAAGTCATCGGCTAGTTAGAATGATCATTCTAAACTAATCATTGGTGCTCATTGAGTGAAAGCTTATAAATGAAAAATAATGCATGGCATCACGCAGTTTGGAATGAATTGGAGTATTTGGACAATTTGTCGTTTCTATTTTTGTCTCAAACTTTGTTACAATATATGTAGCTCAACGTGGGCATTGGATTCATGTCATTCTGAGCTCTAAATCAAAAGTTACAGACGATTTAGTGCGGAAATGTCAAGTTGAGTGGCCAGTTAAAGTGATCATTCTATAAAGATAGTTGGTGTCCATTATTTAAAGGCTTTTGAATGAAGCATATTGCATGGCATCAAACTGTTTGGATAGATTGGATTGCTTGAATGCTTTTTCGTTTCTATTTCTGCCTCAAATTTTGTCGAAATATAGAAATTGATCTAGCTTAACGTGGGGTTTGGATTCGTATCATTCCGAGCACAAAATAAAAAATTACGGACAATTTAGTGCGGACATGTCAAGTTGATCGGCCAGCTAATATGATTATTCTAAACTGACCATTGGTACTCACAGAGTAAAGTCATATAAATGAAGCATAATACATGCCATCACACTGTTTTGGATAGATTGGATTACTTGGACGCTTTTTCATATCTAGTTCTGTCTCAAGTTTTGTCACAATATAGAAAATTAAGCTAGATTAATGTGGGCATTGAATTCGTGTCATTCTGAGCTCTAAATAAAAAGTTATGGACGCTTTAGTGCATGCATGTCAACTTGATCGGATAGTTAAAGTGATCAGTCTAAATTGATCACTAGTGCTCATTGAGTAAAGGGCTATAAATGAAGCATAAGGCACGGCATCATGCAGCTTGGGATAGATTGGATTACTTGGATGCTTTGTCGTAGTTCGGTCTCAAATTTTGTCACAATATAAAAAATTGAACTAGCTTAATGTGGGCATTGAATTTGTGTCATTCTGAGCTATTTAGCAAACATTATGGACGATTTAGTGCAGACATGACAAGTTCATTTGCCAATTAATATGATCATTCTAAACTGATCATTGGTGCTCATTTAGTAAAAGCTTATAAATCAAAAATAATGCTTGGCATCACGCAGTTTGGATTGGATTGGATTACATGGACGCTTTGTCATCACTATTTTTGTCTCAAATTTTGTCGAAATATCAAAAATTGAGTTAGCTTAACGTGGGGATTGGATTCCTGTCATTCTAAGCTCTAAATCAAAAGTTGCAGACGAATTAGTGCGGACATGTCAAGGTTATCGGCCAGTTAAAGTGCTCATTCTAAACTAATCATTGTTGCTCATTGAGTAAAGCTTTATAAATGAAGCATAAGCATGGCATCACAAAGTTTTGGATAGATTTGATTACTTGGACGCTTTGCGTATCTAGTAATATCTTAAATTGAACTAGCTTAATGAGGGAAATTGATTCGTGTCATTCTCAGCTATACATCAAAAGTTATGGAAGATTTGATGTAGACATGACAAAATCATCGGCCAGTTAAAATGATCATTCTAAACTTATCATTGGTGCTCATTCAGTAAAAGCTTATAAATTAAAATAATGCAAGGTATCACGCAGTTTGGGATGGATTGGATTATTTGGACGCTTTGTAGTATATATTTCTGTTCAAACTTGACACAATATAGAAAATTGAGCTAGCTTATCATGGGCACTAGATTCGTGTCATTCTGAGCTCTAACTCAAAAGTTACGTACGATTTAGTGCGGACATGCCAAGTTGATCGGCTAGTTAAAGTGATCATTCTAAACTGATCATTGGTGCTCATTGAGTAAAGGCTTATAAAAGAAGCATAAGGCATGGCATCACGCAGTTTGGGATAGATTGGATTACTTGGATGCTTTGTCGTATGTAGTTAGCTCTCAAATTTTGTCACAATATAAAAAATTAAACTAGCTTAATGTGGGCATTGAATTTGTGTCATTCTGAGCTATTTATCAAACATTATGGACGATTTAGTGCAGACATGACAAGTTCATTCGCCAATTAATATGATCATTCTAAACTGATCATTGGTGCTCATTTAGTAAAAGCTTATAAATCAAAAATAATGCTTGGCATCACGCAGTTTGGGATGGATTGGATTACATGGACGCTTTGTCATCACTATTATTGTCTCAAATTTTGTAGAAATATCAAAAATTGAGTTAGCTTAACTTGGGGATTTGATTCCTGTCATTCTAAGCTCTAAATCAAAAGTTACGGACGAATTGGTGCGGACATGTCAAGGTTATCGGCCAGTTAAAGTGCTCATTCTAAACTAATCATTGTTGCTCATTGAGTAAAGCCTTATAAATGAAGCATAAGCATGGCATCACAAAGTTTTGGATAGATTTGATTACTTGGACGCTTTGCGTATCTAGTAATATCTTAAATTGAACTAGCTTAATGAGGGAAATTGATTCGTGTCATTTTGAGCTATACATCAAAAGTTATGGAAGATTTGATGTAAAAATGACAAAATCATCGGCCAGTTAAAATGATCATTCTAAACTGATCATTGGTGCTCATTGAGTAAATGCTAATAAATTAAAAATAATGCAAGGTATCACGCAGTATGGGATGGATTGGATTATTTGGACGCTTTGTAGTATATATTTCTGTTCAAACTTGATACAATATAGAAAATTAAGCTAGCTTATAATGGGCACTAGATTCGTGTCATTCTGAGCTCTAACTCAAAAGTTACGTACGATTTAGTGCGGACATGCCAAGTCGATTGGCTAGTTAAAGTGATCATTCTAAACTGATCATTTGTGCTCATTGAGTAAAGGCTTAGAAAAGAAGCATAAGGCACGGCATCACGCAGTTTGGGATAGATTGGATTACTTGGATGCTTTGTCGTATGTAGTTCGGTCTCAAATTTTGTCACAATATAAAAAATTAAACTAGCTTAATGTGGGCATTGAATTTGTGTCATTCTGAACTATAAATCAAAATTTATGGACGATTTAGTGTAGACATGACAAGTTGTTCGGCCAGTTAAAGTGATCATTCTAAAATGATCATTGGTGCTCATTTAGTAAAAGCCTATAAATGTAAAATAATGCATGACATCTCGATGTTTGGGATGGATTGGATTAGTTGGACGCTTTGTCGTATCTATTTTGGTCTCAAATTTTATTACAATATAGAAAATTGAGCTTGATTAACGTGAGGATTGGATTCGCGTCATTCTAAGCTCTCAATCAAAAGTTACGGACGATTTAGTGCGGAAATGTCAAGTTGATCTGCGAGTTAAAGTGATCACTCTGAACTGATCATTGGTGCTCATTGAGTAAAAGCTTATAAATGAAGCATAATGCATGTCATCACACAGTTTTAGATAGATTGGATTACTTGGACGCTTTGTCGTGTGTAGTTCTACTCAAATTTTGTCACAATGTAGAAAATTGAACTAGTTTAATGTGGACATTGGATTCGTGTCATTCAGAGCTATAAATCAAAATATATGGACGATTTAGTGTAGACATGACAAAGTCATCGGCTAGTTAGAATGGTCATTCTAAACTAATCATTGATGCTCATGGAGTAAAAGCTTATAAATGAAAAATAATGCATGGCATCATGCAGTGTGGGATGAATTGGAGTATTTGGACACTTTGTCGTATCTATTTCTGTGTCAAACTTTGTTACAATATAAGTAGCTTAACGTGGGCATTGGATTCGTGTCATTCTGAGCTCTCAATCAAAAGTTACAGATGATTTAATGCGGAAATGTCAAGTTGAGTGGCCAGTTAAAGTGATCTTTCTATACAGATAATTGGTGTCCATTAATTAAAGGCTTTTAAATGACGCATATTGCATGGCATCAAGCTGTTTGGAGAGATTGGATTGCTTGAATACTTTGTTGTCTCTATTTATATCTCAAATTTTGTCAAAATATATAAAATTGATGTAGCTTAACGTGGGGTTTGGATTCGTGTCATTCCGAGCACAAAATCAAAAATTATGGACGATTTAGTGCGGACATATCAAGTTGATCGGCCAGCTAATATGATTATTCTAAACTAATCATTGGTACTCATTGAGTAAAGTCTTATAAATGAAGCATAATACATGGCATCACACAGTTTTGGATAGATTGGACTAATTGGCGCTTTGTCATGTCTAGTTCTGTCTCAAATTTTGTCACAATATAGAAAATTGAGCTAGCTTAACGTGGGCATTGAATTTGTGTCATTCTGAGCACTAAATAAAAAGTTATGGACGCTTTGGTGCAGACATGCCAACTTGATCGGCTAGTTAAAGTGATCATTATAAACTGATCACTGGTGCTCATTGAGTAAAAAGCTTGTAAATGAAGCATAAGGCTTGGCATCACGCAGTTTGGGATAGAGTGGATTACTAGGATGGTTTGTCATAACTAGTTCTGTCTCAAATTTTGTCACAATATAGAAAATTGAGCTAGCTTAACGTGGGCATTGGATTCGTGTGTTTCACAGCTCTAAATCAAAAGTTTCAGACGATTTAGTCCAGACATGTCAAGTTGATCGGCAAGTTAAAGTGATTATTCTTAACTGATTATTGGTGCTCAGTGAGTAAAGGCTTATAAATGAAGCATAATGCATGCCATCACAATGTTTTGGATAGATTGGATTACCTGAACGCTTGATCGTATCTAGTTCTGTCTCATGGTGCTTTATCATTCTAAACTCATCATTGGTGCCCATTTAGTAAAGGCTTATAAATGATGCATATTGCATGGCATCACATAGTTTTGGATAGATTAAATCACTTGGACGCTTTGTCATCTTTATTTCTGTCTCAAATTTTTTCAAAATATATAAAATTTAGCTAGCTTATTGTGGGCATTGGATTCGTGTGTTTCCGAGCTCAAAATCAAAAGTTTCCGATGATTTAGTGCGGACATGTCAAGTTGATCGGCCAGTTAAATTGTTCATTCTAAACTAATCATTGGTTCTCATTAAGTAAAGGCTTATAAATGAAGCATAAAGCATGGCATCACACATTTTGAGATAGATTGGATTACTTGGAAACTTTGTCGTCTCTATATCTATCTCAAATTTTGTAAAAATATACAAAATTGAGCTAACTTAATGTGGGCATTGGATTGTGTAATTCTGAGCTCTAAATCAAAAGTTATGGACGATTAGTGCGGACATGTCAAATTGATCGGCTAGTTAAAGTGTTCATCTAAACTAATCATTGGTTCTCATTAAGTGAAGGCTATAAATGAAGCATAAAGCATGGCATCACACGTTTTGAGATAGATTGGATTACTTGGATGCTTTCGTCTCCATTTCTATCTCAAATTTTGTCAAAATATAGAAAATTGAACTAGATTAATGTGGGCGTTGAATTCGTGTCATTCTGAGCTGTAAATCAAAAGTTACGGACGTTTAGTGCGGACATGTCAACTTGATCGGCCAGTTAAAGTGATCATTCTAAACTGATTAGTGTTTCCCATTAAGTAAAGGTTTATAAATGAAGCATAATGCATGGCATCAAGCAGTTTGGATAGATTGGATTACTTGGATGCTTTGTCGTCTCTATTTTTGTCTCAAATTTAGTTACAATATTGAAAATTGAGCTAGCTTCACGTGGGCATTGGATTTGTGTCATTCGGAGCTCTAAATCAAAAGTTAGGGACAATTTACTCTGGACATGTCAAGTTGATCGGCCAGTTACTGATCATTGGTGCTCATTCTAAAATGATCATTGGTGCTCATTATGTAAAGGCTTAGAAATGAAGCATAATGCATGGCATCAAGCCGTTTGGATAGATTGGATTACTTGGATGCTTTTTCGTCTCTATTTTTTTCTCAAATTTTGTAAAAATTTAGCAAATTGAGCTAGCTTAATGTGGGCATTGGATTCGTGTCATTCTGAGCTCTAAATAAAAAGTTACGGACGATTTAGTGAGGATATTTCAAAATGATCGGCCAAATAAAGTGATCATTTTATTGTGTACATGTCAAGTTGATCGGCCAATTAAAGTGATCATTTTGAACTGATCATTAGTGCCCATTCAGCAAAGGCTTATAAATGAAGCATAACGCATAGCATCACAGAGTTTTGGATAGATTGGATTACTTGGATGCCTTGTCGTCTTTATTTTTGTCTCAAATGTTGTCAAGATATAGAAAATTGAGTTAGCTTATTGTGGGCATTGGTTTCGTGTGTTTCTGAGCTCTAAATCAAAAGTTTCGGAAGATTTAGTCCTAACATGTCAAGTTGATCGGCTAGTTAAAGTGATCAATCATTATAAACGGATCATTGGTGCTCATTAAGTAAAGTCTTAGAAATGAAGCATAATGCATGGCATCAAACAGTTTGGATAGATTGGATTACTTCTATGCTTTGTCATCTATATTTCAGTCTCGAATTTTGTAAAAACATAGCAAAATGAGATAGCTTAACGTGGGCATTTGATTCATGTCATTCTAAGCTCTATATAAAAAGTTACGGATGATTTAGTGCAGACATGTCAAGTTGATCGGCCAGTTAAAATGATCATTCTAAACTGATCTTTGGTGTCCATTGAGTAAAGCCTTATAACTGAAGCATAATGCATGGCATCACACAGTTTTGGATAGATTGGATTACTTGGACGCTTTGTCGTATCTAGTCCTGTCTCAAATTTTGTCCCAATATCGAAAATTGAACTATATTAGTGTGGGCATTGGATTTGTGTCATTCTGAACTATAAATCAAAAAGTATGGACGATTTAGTGCAGACATGATAAATTGATCGACCTGTTAAAATGATCATTCTAAACTGATCATTGGTGCTCATTAAGTAAAAGCTTAATAATGAAAAATCACGCTGTTCGGGATGTATTGTATTACTTGGACGCTTTTTCCTATCTATTTCTTTCTCAAATTTTGTCACACTATAGAAAATTGAGATACGTTAATGTGGGCATTGGATTCGTGTGTTTCTGAGCTCTAAATCAAAAGTTACGGACGATTTAGTGCAGACATATCAAGGTTATCGGCCAGTTAAAGTGATAATTCTAAACTTATCACTGATGCTCATTAAGTAAAGGCTTATAGATGAAGCATAAAGCATGGCATCACATATTTTGGGATACATTGGATTACTTGGATGCTTTGTCGTCTCTATTTCTGTCTCAAATTTTGTCACAATCTAGAAAATTACGCTAGAATAACGTGGGCATTCGATTCATGTCATTCTGAGCTCTAAATCAAAAGTTTTTGACGATTAGTGCGGACATGTCAAGTTGATTGGGCAGTTAAATAGATCATTCTAAACTGATCAGTGGTGCCCATTGAGTAAAGGCTTATAAATGAAACATATTGCATGGCATCACACATTTTTGGATAAATTGGATTACTTGGAAGCTTTGTCGTATCTATTTCTGTCTCAAATTTTGTTACAATATAGAAAATTTAGCTAGCTTAATGTGGGCATTGGATTCGTGTAATTCTAGGCTCTAAATCAAGAGTTACAAACGATTTAGTGCGGACATGTCAAGTTGCTCGACCATTTAAAGTGATCAGTCTAAACTGATCATTGGTTACTCATTAAGTAAAGGCTTATAAATTACGCATAATACATGACATCAAGCAGTTTGGATAGATTTGATTACTTGGATGCTTTGTCATCTCTATTTCTGTCTCAAATTTTGTCAAAATATAGAAAACTGAGCTAGCTTAACATGGGCATTGGATTTGTGTCAATATGAGCTCTAAATAAAAAGTTAGAAATTAATTAGTGCTGACATGTCAAGTTTATCGGCTAGTTAAAGTGATCATTCTAAACAGATCATTGGTGCTCATTGGGTAAAGGCTTATAAATGAAGCATAATGGTTGGCATCACACGTTTTTGGATAGATTGGTTTACTTGGACGCTTTATCGTATCTAGTCATGTCTCAAATTTTGTCACAATATGGAAAATTGAGCTAGCTTAACGTGGGCATTTGATTCATGTCATTCTGAGCTCTAAATCAAAAAGCTTGGACGATTTAGTGCGGACATGTCGAGTTGATAGGCCGGTTAAAGTGAGCATTCTAAACTGATCATTGGTGCTCATTAAGTAAAAGCTTAATAATGAAAAATCACGCTGTTCGGGATGTATTGTATTACTTGGACGCTTTTTCCTATCTATTTCTTTCTCAAATTTTGTCACACTATAGAAAATTGAGATACGTTAATGTGGGCATTGGATTCGTGTGTTTCTGAGCTCTAAATCAAAAGTTACGGACGATTTAGTGCGGACATGTCAAGGTTATCGGCCAGTTAAAGTGATAATTCTAAACTAATCACTGATGCTCTTAAAGTAAAGGCTTATAGATGAAGCATAAAGCATGGCATCACATATTTTGGGATACATTGGATTACTTGGATGCTTTGTCGTCTCTATTTCTGTCTGAAATTTTGTCACAATCTAGAAAATTACGCTAGAATAATGTGGGCATTCGATTCATGTCATTCTGAGCTCTAAATCAAGAGTTTTGACGATTAGTCCGGACATGTCAAGTTGATCGGGCAGTTAAATAGATCATTCTAATCTGATCACTGGTGC
>JAENJI010000013.1:27134992-27161386 GCA_018901935.1 Pugionium cornutum | reverse complement strand
GGAAGCTTGCCCGAGACAGCAGGACCATCTGGCGCGCCTGCCGGACCAGACAGTACCGCCGGACCCTCGACCTATAGGACCAGACCGGTCAACATCGGCGGCGGAGAGGCCCAAGCTTCCGGCACACTTGGTGGGGACGTGAATGACACCGCCGTTCCCCCTGATGACACCGCCGACTCCTGGATCAACTTGGCCGGTCCTGAAGTCATTCCGGCCAGTACCGCGCACAATCCAGCCGGTACAGGCCATCCAGCCGAGTACACGCCCACTTCCACTTCTACACAAGAGGACTCGGACCAAATGAGCTACCAGCTCCAGGACATGCACTTAGAGGAAGTCTCTACACCAGTAGTACCTCAAGGAGCAATGACAAGAAGCAGATCAAGGGCGCTCTTCCACAAATTCAGCCTATGGGTCAACAAGCTTCTAGAAGAAGATCGACTAAGGACAATGGGCCAAAATTACAACAAAGAGTCCAATAGCTTCTCAACAACACAAGGGACATCAGAGACTTGGGCTTTAGTGGCAAGAGAGGTCAAGGCCCAGAGATTTGTAACCCTACTCCAAGTCGAAGACTAGGAGCAAGGCGCGTGCATGCCACAAGGACGGCCACCTTCCATATCTTGGCCGTGAGGTGAGTTAAGGTAAGTTTACATTCGAATATATGCCTCTTTCTGTTTTGCAGGGTAGGATCTAGTTGCTTTACATTTTTGAGTCAAGAACATTTTAGGAATAGGTCCTTTTTCGGTTATGCACTTTTGTATCTTTTCCTTTTGTGCATTTTTGTAAACTTTCCTTTTTCTTTATTTGTGTCGACCCTAGAAGGTCAAGCTGTCGAGCATATTAATAAAGCTCCTTCCAGCATTGTAGTTCGACAACCTTTTTGATTATTAATAAAGTAGAACTTTTTCCTACGAGCTTTCTCTCAAGAGAGACTTGTGCGCTTAGAACCTAGTTGAGACCAGCCCTCCTAGCTCTATGTTTGTGATTTATCACGAGGTTCATCACCCCTCGTGTGGTTCACTTCACCCTTCCACCGTTTACCAACCAGAAAACCCCTATCCAGAAGCCTAAGGTTGAGTTTCTCACCTAATCTTCTACAAACAGCCCCACGCGCATACATCCTTGAATCAAGGCTTGTATCAATGTCGAGTTGATTGGCCGTTAAAGTGATCATTCTAAACTCATCACTGGTGCTCATTGAGTAAAGGCTTATAAATGAAGCATAATGCATGGCATCACACAGTTTTGTATAGATTGGATTACTTGGACGCTCTGTTGTCTCTATTTTGTCTCAAATTTTGTAAAAAATATGAAAATTGAGCTAGCTTAACGTGGGCATTGGATTCGTGTCATTCGGAGCTCTAAATCAAAAGTTACGGACGATTTAGTGTGGACATGTCAAGTTGATTGACCAATTAAAGTGATCATTCTAAACTGATCATTGGTGCTCGTTGAGTAAAGGATTATAAATGAAACATATTGCATGGCATCACACATATTTGGATAGATTGTATTACTTGGATCCTTTGTCGTCTCAATTTCTGTCTCAAGTTTTGTCAAAATTTTGAAAATTGAGCTAGCTTATCGTGGGCATCTGATTCATGTGTTTCTGAATTTAATTAAAAAGTTACACACGATATAGTGCGTACATGTGAAGTTGATCGGCAAGTTAAATTGATCATTATACACTGATCATTGGTGCTCATTAAGTAAATGGTTATAAATGAAGCATAAGGCATGACATTCTGTATTTTGGGATATATTGGATTACTTGCATGCTTTTTCATCTCTATTTCTGTTTCACATTTTGTAAAAATACAGAAAATTGAGCTAGCTTAACGTGGGCATTGCATTCATGTCATTTTGAGCTCTAAATAGAAAGTTACGGATGATTAGTGCTGATATGTCATGGTTATATGCCAGTTAATGTGATCATTCTAATTTGTTCATTGGTGCCCATTGAGTAAAGGCTTATAAATGTAGCATATTGCAAGGCATCATACAGTTTAGGATAGATTGGATTACTTGAGCGCTTTATCCTATCTAGTTCACAATATAAAAAATTGACGTGTGCATTTGATCTAGTTAGCTTAACGTGTGCATTTGTTTCGTGTCATTCTGAGCTCTAAAGCAAAAGTTACGGACCATTTAGTGTCGACATGTCAAGTTTATAGGCCAGTTAAGTGATCATTCTAAACTGATCATAGGTGCTCATTAAGTAAAGGCTTAGAAATGAAGCATAATGCATGGCATCAAGCAGTTTGGATAGAATGGATTACTTGGGTGCTTTGTCGTCTCGATTTCTTTCTCAAATTTTGTCAAAATATAGAAAATATAGCAAGTTTAACATGGGCATTGGATTCCTGTCATTTTGAACTCTAAATCAAAAGTTACAGATAATTTAGTGCGGACATGTCAAGTTGATCGGCCAGTTAAAATGATCATACTAAACTCATCATTGGTGGTCACTGATTACTCATTGATTAAAGGCTTATAAATGAAGAAAAATGCATGGCATCACACAGTTTGGGATGGAATGGATTACTCCGACGATTTGTCTTATCTATTTCTATCTCAAATTTTTTCACAATATAGAAAATTGAGCTAGCTTAACGTGGGAATTAGATTAGTGTCATTCTGAGCTCTAAATCAAAATTTCTAGAGGATTTTCTGTAGACATTTCAAGTTGATCGGCCAGTTAAAATGATCATTCTAGAATGATCATTGGTGCTCATTAAGTAAAGGCTTATCAATGAAGCATAATGACGGAGTTTGGGTTAGATTCAACTATTTGGATGCTTTTTCGTCTCTATTTCTATCTAAAACTTTGTCAAAATATAGAAAATTTATCTAGCTTAAGGTAGGCATTTGTTTCGTGTCATTCTAAGCTAAAAATCAAAAGCTATGGATGATTTAGTGTGGACATATCAAGTTGATTGGCCAGTTAATATGATTATTCTAAACTAATCATGGTTGCTCATTGAGTAAAGGCTTATAAATGAAGTATAATGCATGACATCACATAGTTTTGGATAGATTGGATTACTTGGAAGTTTTGTTGTGTCATTTGTATCTCAAATTTTGTTGCAGTATTGAAAATTGAGCTAGCTTAACGTGGGCATTTGATTCGTGTAATTCTAAGCTCTAAATTATAAGTTATAGATGATTTAGTACGGAAATGAAAGTTGAGTGGCCAGTTAAAGTGATAATTCCAAACTGATCATTGATGCTCATTAAGTAAAGGCTTATAAGTGAAGCATAATGCATGGCATCAACCAGTTTGGATATATTGGATTAGTTGGATGCTTTTTCATCTCTATTTCTGTCTCAAATTTTGTCAAACCATATAATAATGAGCTTGCTTAACGTGGGCATTGGATTCGTGTCATTCTGAGCTCTAAATCATAAGTTATAGACGATTTAGTGCGGACATGTCAAGTTGATTGTTCAGTTAAAATGATCATTCTAAAATGATCATTGGTGCTCATGAAGTAAAGGCTTATAAATGAAGCCTAACGCATGGCATCACGCAGTTTCTGATAGATTGGGTTACTTTTACGCTTTGTCGTCTTTACTTTTGTGTCAAATTTTGTCAAATTATAGAAAATTTATCTATGGCGTTGGATTCGTGTCATTTTGAGTTTAAAATCAAAACTTATGGACGATTTAGTGAGGACATGTCAAGTTGATCGGACAGTTAATATGATCATTGTAAAATAATCGTAGGTGCTCATTGAGTAAAAGCTTAGAAATGAAGAAGAATGCATGGCATCACACAGTTTGGGATGGATTGGATTACTTGTACGCTTTGTCATATCTATTTATGTCTCAAATTTTATCACAATATAGAAAATTGACCTAGCTTAACGTGGCCATTGGATTGATGTCATTTTTAACTCTAAATCAAAAGTTACGGATGATTAGTGAGGACATGTCAGCCAATTGAAATGATCATTCCAAAATGATCATGGGTGGTCATTGTGTAAAAGCTTATAAATGAAGAATAATGCATGGCATCATGCAGCTCGGGATGCATTGGATTACTTGGACGCTCTGTCGTAGCTATCTCTACCTCAAATTTTGTCACAATATAGAAAATTGAGCTAGCTTAACGTGGGCGTTGGATTCTTGTCACTTTGAGCTCTAAATAAAAAATTACCGATGATTTAGAGCGGACGTGTCAAATTGATCACCAAATTAAAGTGCTCATTCTAAACAGATCATTAGTGCTCATTGAGTAAAGGCTTATAAATGAAGCATAATGCATTGCATCAAACAGATTTGGATAGACTGGATTACTTGGCCGCTTTTTCGTATACTTTTATCTTAAATTTTGTCACAATATAGAAAATTGAACTCGCCTAATGTGGGAATTATATTTGTGTCGTTCTGAGCTATAAATAAAAGTTATGCACGATTTAGTGTAGACATGTCAAGTTGAACCGCCAGTGAAAATTATCATGCTAAACTGATCATTGGTGGTCATTGAGTAAAAGCTTATAAATGAAGAATGATGCATGGCATCACGCAGATTAGGATGGATTGGATTTCTTGGACGGTTTGTCGTATCTATTTCAGTCTGAATTTTCTCATATTATAGAAAATTGAGCTAGCTAAACATTGGCATTGGATTCGTGTCATTTTAAGCACAAAATCAAAAGTTCCGGACGATTTAGTGCGGACATGTCAAGTTGATCGGCCAGTTAAAGTGATGATTGTAAATTAATCATTGGTGCTCATTGAGTAAAGGCTTATAAATGAAGCATAATGCATGGTATCACACAATTTTAAATCGATTGGTTCACTTGGATGCTTTCTCGTATCTATTTGCTTCTCAAATTTTGACACAATACAGAGAATTGATCTAGCTTAATGTGAGCATTGGATTCGTGTGTTTCTGAGCTCTAAATCAAAAGTTAGTGACAATTTAGTGCAAATATGTCAAGTTTATCGGCCAGTTAAAGGGATCATTATAAACTGAACATTGGTGTTCATTAAGTAAAAGCCTATCAAGGAAGCATGATGGATGGCATCACGCAGTTTGGGATAGATTGAATTACTTGCACGCTTTGTCGTCTCTACTTCCCTCTCAAATTTTGTCAAATTATAGAACATTTATCTTGCTTAACGTGAGCATTGAATTCGTGTCATTTTAAGCTCGAAATGAAAATTTCAATTTAGTGCGGACATGTCAAGTGGATCGGCCAGTTATTATGATTATTCTAAACTGATCATTAATGCTCATTGAGTAAAGGCTTAGAAATGAAGCATAATAGATAGCATCACGCAGTTTGGGATAGATTGGATTACTTGGATGCTTTGTCGTCTCTAGTTCCGTCTCAAATTTTGTCAAAATATAGAAAAAATTTTCTAGCTTAACTTGGCCATTGGATTCGTGTCATTCTAAGCTCTAGATCAAAAGTTACGAACGGTTTAATGCGGGCATGTCAATTTGATCAGCCAGTTATTATGATTATTCTAAACTCATCATTGCTGCTCATTGAGTAAAGGCTTATACATTAAGCATAATGCATGGCATCACACAGTTATGGATCGATTGGATTTTTTGGAAGCTTTGTTGTGTCTATTTTTGTCTCAAATTTTGTTACAATATAGAAAACTGAACGAGCTTAACGTGGGCGCTGGATTTGTGTCATTCTGAGCTCTAAATTAAAAGTAACGGACGATTTAGTACAGACATGTCAAGTTGAGTGGCCAGTTAAAGTGATCATTTTAAATTGATCACTCGTTCTCATTAAGTAAAGTCTTATAAATGAAGCATAATGCGGCATCAAGCAGATTGGATTAGTTGGATGCATTGTCGTCTCTATTTTTGTCTCAAATGTTTGCCAAAATATAGAAAATTGAGCTAACTTAACGTAGGCATTGGATTCGTGTCATTTTAAGGTCTAAATCCAGAGTCATAGAAAATTTAGTGTGGATATGTCAAGTTGATCGGCCAGTTAAAATGATCAGTCAAAAATGATCACTAGTGCTCATTAAACAAAGGCTTATAAATGAAGCTTAAGGCATGGCATCGCGTAGTTTCTGATAGATTGGATTACTTGGACGCTTTTTCATCTTTACTTGTGTCTCAAATTCTGTCAAAATATAGAAAATTTATCTAACTTAACGTGGGCATTGGATTCGTGTCATTTTGAGGTTAATATCAAAAGTTAGGGACAATTTAGTGCGGACACACCAAGTTGATCGGACATTTAATATGATTGTTCTAAACTGATCATTGCTGCTCACTGGGTAAAAACTTATAAATGAAGCATAATGCATGACATCACACAGTTTGGGATAGGTTGGATTACTTGTATGCCTTGTCGTATTTACTTCTATCTCAAATTTTGTCACAATATAGAAAATTGAACTAGCTTAATGTAGGCACTGGATTCGTGTCATTCTGAGCTATAAATCAAAAGTTATGGACGATTTAGTGCAGAGATGACAAGTTGATCGGCCAGTTAAAATGATCATTCTAAACTGGTCATGGGTTCTCATTGAGTAAAGGCTTATAAATGAAGCATAATGCATGGAATCACAAATTTTTGGATACATTGGATTACTTGGATGTTTTTTTGTGTCTATTTCTGTCTCAAATTTTGTTACAATATAAAAAATTGAGCTATCTTAACGTGGGCATTGGATTCCTATAATTCTGAGCTCTAAATCAAAAGTTGCGGTCCATTTAGTGAATACACGTCAAGTTGATTGGCCAGTTAAAGTGATTATTCTAAACTTAACATTGGTGTTCAATAAGTAAAGGCTTATAAATGAAGCATAATGCATGGCATCAGGCATTTTGTGATAGATTGGATTACTTGGACGCTTTGTCATCTCTACTTATGTCCCAATTTTTTTTAAAATATAGAAAATTTATCTAGCTTAACGTGGGAATTAGATTCGTCTCATTCTCAACTCAAAATCAAAAGTTACGGACGATTTAGTATAGACATGTCAAGTTGATCGCCCAGTTAATATGATTATTCTAAACTGCTCAATGCTGCTCATTGAGTAAAGGGTTATAAATGAACCATAATGCATGGCATCACACAATTTTTGGATAGATTGGATTACTTGGAAGCTTTGTCGTATCTATTTCTGTCTCAAATTTTGTTACAATATAGAAAATTTAGCTAGCTTAATGTGGGCATTGGATTCATGTAATTCTAGGCTCTAAATCAAGAGTTACAGATGATTTAGTGCTGACATGTCAAGTTGCTCGACCATTTAACACTCTAAACTGATCATTGGTTACTCATTAAGTAAAGGCTTATAAATTACGCATAATACATGACATCAAGCAGTTTGGATAGATTTGATTACTTGGATGCTTTGTCATCTCTATTTCTGTCTCAAATTTTGTCAAAATTTAGAAAATTGAGCTAGCTTAACATGGCCATTGGATTCGTGTCAGTATGAGCTCTAAATAAAAAGTTAGAAATCATTTAGTGTGGACATGTCAAGTTTATCGGCTAATTAAAGTGATCATTCTAAACAGATCATTGGTGCTCATTGGGTAAAGGCTTATAAATGAAGCATAATGGTTGGCATCACACGGTTTTGGATAGATTGGATTACATGGACACTTTATCGTATCTAGTCATGTCTCAAATTTTGTCACAATATGGAAAATTGAGCTAGCTTAACGTGGGCATTTGATTCATGTCATTCTGAGCTCTAAATCAAAAAACTTGGACGATTTAGTCCTGACATGTCGAGTTGATAGGCCGGTTAAAGTGATCATTCTAAACTGATCATTGGTGCTCATTAAGTAAAAGCTTAATAATGAAAAATCACGCTGTTCAGGATGTATTGTATTACTTGGACGCTTTTTCCTATCAATTTCTTTCTCAAATTTTGTCACACTATAGAAAATTGAGATACGTTAATGTGGGAATTGGATTCGTGTGTTTCTGAGCTCTAAGTCAAAACTTACGGACGATATAGTGCTGACATGTCAAGGTTATCGGTCAGTTAAAGTGATAATTCTAAACTAATCACTGATGCTCTTAAAGTAAAGGCTTATAGATGAAGCATAAAGCATGGCATCACATATTTTGGGATACACTGGATTACTTGGATGCTTTGTCGTCTCTATTTCTGTCGGAAATTTTGTCACAATCTAGAAAATTACGCTAGAATAACGTGGGCATTCGATTCATGTCATTCTGAGCTCTAAATCAAGAGTTTTGCTGATTAGTGCGGACATGTCAAGTTGATCGGGCAGTTAAACAGATCATTCTTAACTGATCCCTGGTGCCCATTGAGTAAAGGCTTATAAATGAAACAAATTGCATGGCATCACACATTTTTGGATAAATTGGATTACTTGGACGCTTTATCGTATCTAGTCATGTCTCAAATTTTGTCACAATATGGAAAATTGAGCTAGCTTAACGTGGGCATTTGTAACATGTCATTCTGAGCTCTAAATCAAAAAATTTGGACGATTTAGTCCGGACATGTCGAGTTGATTGGCCGGTTAAAGTGATCATTCTAAACTCATCATTGGTGCTCATTGAATAAAGGCTTATAAATGAAGCATAATGCATGGCATAACAGATTTTTGTATAGATTGGATTACTTGGACGCTTTGTTGTCTCTATTTTGTCTCAAATTTTGTAAAAAATATAGAAAATTGAGCTAGCTTAACGTGGGCATTGGATTCGTGTCATTCGGAGCTCTAAATCTAAAGTTACAGACGATTTAGTGCGGACATGTCAAGTTGATTGGCCAATTAAAGTGATCATTCTAAACTGATCATTGGTGCTCGTTGAGTAAAGGATTATAAATGAAACATATTGCATGGCATCACACATATTTGGATAGATTGTATTACTTGGATGCTTTGTCGTCTCTATTTCTGTCTCAAGTTTTGTCAAAATTTTGAAAATTGAGCTAGCTTATCGTGGGCATCTGATTCGTGTGTATCTGAATTTAATTAAAAAGTTACACACGATATAGTGCGTACATGTGAAGTTAATCGGGAAGTTAAATTGATCATTATACACTGATCATTGGTGCTCATTAAGTAAATGGTTATAAATGAAGCATAAGGTATGGCACCATGTATTTTGGGATATATTGGATTACTTGCATGCTTTTTCATCTCTATTTCTGTTTCACATTTTGTAAAAATACAGAAAATTGAGCTAGCTTAACGTGGGCATTGCATTCATGTCATTTTGAGCTCTAAATAGAAAGTTACGGATGATTAGTGCTGACATGTCATGGTTATCTGCTAGGTAATGTGATCATTCTAATTTGTTCATTGGTGCCCATTGAGTAAAGGCTTATAAATGTAGCATATTGCATGGCATCATACAGTTTAGGATAGATTAGATTACTCGAGCGCTTTATCATATCTAGTTCTATCTAAAATTTTGTCACAATATAAAAATTGATGTGTGCATTTGATCTAGTTAGCTTACCGTGTGCATTTGATTCGTGTCATTCTGAGCTCTAAAGCAAAAGTTACGGACCATTTAGTGTGGACATGTCAAGTTTATCGGCCAGTTAAGTGATCATTCTAAACTGATCATAGGTGCTCATTAAGTAAAGGCTTAGAAATGAAGCATAATGCATGGCATCAAGCAGTTTGGATAGAATGGATTACTTGGGTGCATTGTCGTCTCGATTTCTGTCTCAAATTTTGTCAAAATATAGAAAATATAGCTAGTTTAACATGGGCATTGGATTCGTGTCATTTTTAACACTAAATCAAAAGTTACAGATAATTTAGTGCGGACATGTCAAGTTGATCGGCCAGTTAAAATGATCATACTAAACTGATCATTGGTGGTCACTAATTACTCATTGAGTAAAGGCTTATAAATGAAGAATAATGCATGGCATCACACAGTTTGGGATGGAATGGATTACTTCAACGATTTGTCTTATCTATTTCTGTCTCAAATTTTTTCACAATATAGAGAATTGAGCTAGCTTAACGTGGGAATTAGATTAGTGTCATTCTGATCTCTAAATCAAAATTTCAAGAGGATTTTCTGTAGACATTTCAAGTTGATCGGCCAGTTAAAACGATCATTCTAGAATGATCATTGGTGCTCATTAAGTAAAGGCTTATCAATGAAGCATAATGACGGAGTTTGGGATAGATTCGACTATTTGGATGCTTTGTCGTCTCTATTTCTATCTCAAACTTTGTCAAAATATAAAAAATTTATCTAGCTTAAGGTGGGCATTTGTTTCGTGTCATTCTAAGCTAAAAATCAAAAGCTATGGACGATTTAGTGCGGACATATCAAGTTGATTGGCCAGTTAATAAGATTATTCTAAACTAATCATGGTTGCTCATTGAGTAAACGCTTATAAATGAAGTATAATGCATGACATCACATAGTTTTGGATATATTGGATTACTTGGAAGTTTTGTTGTGTCTATTTGAATCTCAAATTTTGTTGCAGTATAGAAAATTGAGCTAGCTTAACGTGGGCATTTGATTCGTGTCATTCTAAGCTCTAAATTAAAAGTTATAGACGATTTAGTATGGACATGAAAGTTGAGTGGCCAGTTAAAGTGATCATTCCAAACTGATCATTGATGCTCATTAAGTAAAGGCTTATAAATGAAGCATAATGCATGGCATCAACCAGTTTGGATATATTAGATTAGTTGTATGCTTTTTCATCTCTATTTCTGTCTCAAATTTTGTCAAACCATATAATTATGAGCTCGCTTAACGTGGGCATTGGATTCGTGTCATTCTGAGCTCTAAATCATAAGTTATAGACAATTTAGTGCGGACATGTCAAGTTGATTGTTCAGTTAAAATGATCATTCTAAAATGATCATTGGTGCTCATGAAGTAAAGGCGCTTATAAATGAAGCCTAAGGCATGGCATCATGCAGTTTCTGATAGATTGGGTTACTTGTACGATTTGTCGTCTTTACTTTTGTGTCAAATTTTGTCAAATTATAGAAAATTGATCTAACTTTACGTTGGCGGTTGATTCGTGTCATTTTGAGCTTAAAATCAAAACTTATGGACGATTTAGTGAGGACATGTCAAGTTAATCAGACAGTTTATATGATCATTGTAAACTAATCGTAGGTGCTCGTTGAGTAAAAGCTTAGAAATGAAGAAGAATGCATGGCATCACACAGTTCGGGATGGATTGGATTACTTGTATGCTTTGTCATATCTATTTATGTCTCAAATTTTATCACAATATAGAAAATTGAACTAGCTTAACGTGGCCATTGGATTGATGTCATTTTTAACTCTAAATCAAAAGTTATGGATGATTAGTGAGGACATGTCAAGTTGATCAGCCCATTGAAATGATCATTCTAAAATGATCATGCGTGGTCATTGTGTAAAAGCTTATAAATGAAGAATAATGCATGGCATCATGCAGTTCGGGATGGATTGGATTACTTGGACGCTCTGTCGTAGCTATCTCTACCTCAAATTTTGTCACAATATAGAAAATTGAGCTAGCTTAACGTGGGCATTGGATTCTTGTCATTTTAAGCTCTAAATAAAAATTTACCAATGATTTAGTGCGGACATGTCAAATTGATCGCCAAATTAAAGTGCTCATTCTAAACAGATCATTAGTGCTCATTGAGTAAAGGCTTATAAATGAAGCATAATGCATTGCATCAAACAGATTGGGATAGATTGGATTACTTGGATGCTTTTTCGTATACTTCTGTCTTAAATTTTGTCACAATATAGAAAATTGAACTCGCCTAATGTGGGTATTGGATTCGTGTCATTCTGAGCTATAAATAAAAGTTATGCACGATTTAGTGCAGACATGTCAAGTTGAACCGCCAGTGAAAATTATCATTCTAAACTGATCATTGGTGGTCATTGAGTCAAGGCTTATAAATGAAGAATGATGCATGGCATCACGCAGATTAAGATGGATTGGATTTCTTGGACGGTTTGTTGTATCTATTTTAGTCTGAAATTTTCTCATTTTATATAAAATTGAGCTCGCTAAACATTGGCATTGGATTCGTGTCATTTTAAGCACTATATAAAACGTTCCGGATGATTTAGTGCGGACATGTCAAGTTGATCGGCCAGTTAAAGTGATGATTGTAAATTAATCATTGGTGCTGATTGAGTAAAGGCTTATAAATGAAGCATAATGCATGGTATCACACAATTTTAGATCGATTGGATTACTTGGATTCTTTGTTGTATCTATTTCATTCTCAAATTTTGACACAATACAGAAAATTGATCTAGCTTAACGTGAGCATTGGATTCGTGTGTTTCTGAGCTCTAAATCAAAAGTTAGTGACAATTTAGTGCATAATGGATGGCATCACGCAGTTTGGGATAGATTGGATTACTTGCACGCTTTGTCGTCTCAACTTCCCTCTCAAGTTTTCTCAAAATATAGAACATTTATCTTGCTTAACGTGAGCATTGAATTCGTGTCATTCTAAGCTCAAGATCAAAAGTTACGGACGATTTAATGCGGGCATGTCAATTTGATCAGCCAGATATTATGATTTTTCTAAACTCATCATTGCTGCTCATTGAGTAAAGGCTTATACATTAAGCATAATGCATGGAATCACACAGTTATGGATAGATTGGATTTTTTCGAAGCTTTGTTGTGTCTATTTTTGTCTCAAAATTTGCTACAATATAGAAAATTTAACGAGCTTAACGTGGGCACAGGATTCGTGTCATTCTGAGCTCTAAATTAAAAAATGCGGATAGATTGGATTTTTTCGAAGCTTTGTTGTGTCTATTTTTGTCTCAAAATTTGCTACAATATAGAAAATTGAACGAGCTTAACGTGGGCAATGGATTCGTGTCATTCTGAGCTCTAAATTAAATTAACGTGGGCACTGAATTCGTGTCATTCTAAGCTCAAGATCAAAAGTTACGGACGATTTAATGCGGGCATGTCAATTTGATCAGCCAGATATTATGATTATTCAAACTCATCATTGCTGCTCATTGAGTAAAGGCTTATACATTAAGCATAATGGATGGAATCACACAGTTATGGATAGATTGGATTTTTTCGAAGCTTTGTTGTGTCTATTTTTGTCTCAAAATTTGCTACAATATAGAAAATTGAACGAGCTTAACGTGGGCACTGGATTCGTGTCATTCTGAGCTCTAACTTAAAAAATAATGGACGATTTAGTACGGACATGTCAAGTTGAGTGGCCAGTTAAAGTGATCATTTTAAATTGATCACTCGTGCTCATTAAGTAAAGTCTTATAAATGAAGCATAATGCGGCATCAAGCAGATTGGATTAGTTGGATGCATTGTCGTCTCTATTTTTGTCTCAAATGTTTGCCAAAATATAGAAAATTGAGCTAACTTAACGTGGGCATTGGATTTGTGTCATTTTAAGGTCTAAATCCAGAGTTATAGACCATTTAGTGTGGATATGTCAAGTTGATCGGCCAGTTAAAATGATCAGTCAAAAATGATCACTAGTGCTCATTAAAAAAAGGCTTATAAATGGAGCTTAAGGCATGGCATCACGCAGTTTATGATAGATTGGATTACTTGGACGCTTTTTCGTCTATACTTGTGTCTCAAATTCTGTCAAAATATAGAAAATTTATCTAACTTAACGTGGGCATTGGATTCGTGCCATTTTGAGGTTAATATCAAAAGTTAGGGATAATTTTGTGCGGACACACCAAGTTGATCGAACATTTAATATGATTGTTCTAAACTGATCATTGCTGCTCACTGAGTAAAAACTTATAAATGAAGCATAATGCATGGAATCACAAATTTTTGGATACATTGGATTACTTGGAATGCCTTGTCGTATTTACTTCTATCTCAAATTTTGTCACAATATAGAAAATTGAAATACCTTAATGTAGGCACTGGATTCGTGTCATTCTGAGCTGTAAATCAAAAGTTATGGACGATTTAGTGTAGAGCTGACAAGTTGATCGGCCAGTTAAAATGATCATTCTAAACTGATCATGGGTGCTCATTGAGTAAAGGCTTATAAATGAAGCATAATGCATGGAATCACAAATTTTTGGATACATTGGATTACTTGGAAGTTTTCTTGTGTCTATTTCTGTCTCAAATTTTGTTACAATATAAAAAATTGAGCTATCTTAACGTGGGCATTGGATTCCTGTCATTCGGAGCTCTAAATCAAAAGTTGCGGTCCATTTAGTGCAGACATGTCCTGTTGATTGGCCAAATAAAGTGATTATTCTAAACTCAACATTGGTGTTCAATAAGTAAAGGCTTATAAATGAAGCATAATGCATGGAATCACGCAGTTTGTGATAGATTGGATTACTTGGACGCTTTGTCATCTCTACTTATGTCCCAATTTTTTTCAAAATATAGAAAATTTATCAAGCTTAACGTGGGAAATAGATTCGTCTCATTCTCAACTTAAAATCAAAAGTTACGGACGATTTAGTATAGACATGTCAAGTTGATCGCCCAGTTAATATGATTATTCTAAACTGCTCAATGCTGCTCATTTAGTAAAGGGTTATAAATGAACCATAATGCATGGCATCACACAATTTTTGGATAGATTGGATTACTTGGAAGCTTTGTCGTATCTATTTTTGTCTCAAATTTTGTTACAATAT
Organism: Pugionium cornutum; assembly: GCA_018901935.1. NCBI lineage: Eukaryota > Viridiplantae > Streptophyta > Magnoliopsida > Brassicales > Brassicaceae > Pugionium > Pugionium cornutum. Next base: position 27,146,782 of record JAENJI010000013.1, on the reverse strand, counting down.
AGAAAATTTAGCTAGCTTAATGTGGGCATTGGATTCGTGTAATTCTAGGCTCTAAATCAAGAGTTACAGACGATTTAGTGCGGACATGTCAAGTTGCTCGACCATTTAAAGTAATCAGTCTAAACTGATCATTGGTTACTCATTAAGTAAAGGCTCATAAATTACGCATAATACATGACATCAAGCAGTTTGGATAGATTTGATTACTTGGATGCTTTGTCATCTCTATTTCTGTCTCAAATTTTGTCAAAATATAGAAAATTGAGCTAGCTTAACATGGGCATTGGATTCCTGTCAGTATGAGCTCTAAATCAAAAGTTAGAAATCATTTAGTGTGGACATGTCAAGTTTATCGGCTAGTTAAAGTGATCATTCTAAACATATCATTGGTGCTCATTGGGTAAAGGCTTATCAATGAAGCATAATGGTTGGCATCACACGGTTTTGGATAGATTTGATTACTTGGACGCTTTATCGTATCTAGCCATGTCTCAAATTTTGTCACAATATGGAAAAATGAGCTAGCTTAACGTGGGCATTTGATTCATGTCATTCTGAGCTCTAAATAAAAAAACTTGGACGATTTTGTCCGGACATGTCGAGTTGATTGGCCGGTTAAACTGATCATTCTAAACTGATCATTGGTGCTCATTAAGTAAAAGTTTAATAATGAAAAATCACGCTGTTCGGGATGTATTGTATTACTTGGACGCTTTTTCCTATCTATTTCTTTCTCAAATTTTGTCACACTATAGAAAATTGAGATACGTTAATGTGGGAATTGGATTCGTGTGTTTATGAGCTCTAAGTCAAAAGTTACAGACGATTTAGTGCTGACATGTCAAGGTTATCGGTCAGTTAAAGTGATAATTCTAAACTAATCACTGATGCTCTTTAAGTAAAGGCTTATAAATGAAGCATAAAACATGGCATCACATATTTTGGGATACATTGGATTACTTGGATGCTTTGTCGTCTCTATTTCTGTCTCAAATTTTGTCACAATCTAGAAAATTACGCTAGAATAACGTGGGCATTCGATTCATGTCATTCTGAGCTGTAAATCAAAAGTTTTGACGATTAGTGCGGACATGTCAAGTTGATCAGGCAGTTAAGTAGATCATTCTAAACTGATCACTGGTGCCCATTGAGTAAAGGCTTATAAATGAAACACATTGCATGACATCACACATTTTTGGATAAATTGGATTACTTGGACGCTTTATCATATCTAGTCATGTCTCAAATTTTTTCACAATATGGAAAATTGAGCTAGCTTAACGTGGGCATTTGATTCATGTCATTCTGAGCTCTAAATAAAAAAATTTGGATGATTTAGTCCGGACATGTCGAGTTGATTGGCCGGTTAAAGTGATCATTCTAAACTCATCATTGGTGCTCCATGAGTAAAGGCTAATAAATGAAGCATAATGCATGGCATCACACAGTTTTGTATAGATTGGATTACTTGGACGCTTTGTTGTCTCTTTTTTGTCTCAAATTTTGTAAAAATTATAGAAAATTGAGCTAGCTTAACGTGGACATTGGATTCGTGTCATTCGGAGCTCTAAATCAAAAGTTACGGACGATTTAGTGCGGACATGTCAAGTTGATTGGCCAATTAAAGTGATCATTCTAAACTGTTCATTGGTGCTCATTGAGTGAAGGATTATAAATGAAACATATTGCATGGCATCACACATATTTGGATAGATTGTATTACTTGGATGCTTTGTCGTCTCTATTTCTGTCTCAAGTTTTGTCAAAATTTTGAAAATTAAGCTAGCTTATCGTGGGCATCTGATTCGTGTGTTTCTGAATTTAATTAAAAAGTTACACACGATATAGTGCGTACATGTGAAGTTGATCGGCAAGTTAAATTGATCATTATACACTTATCATTGGTTCTCATTAAGTAAATGGTTATAAATGAAGCATAAGGCATGGCATCATGTATTTTGGGATATATTGGATTACTTGCATGCTTTTTCATCTTTATTTCTGTTTCACATTTAGTGCGGACATATCAAGTTGATTGGCCAGTTAATAAGATTATTCTAAACACATCATGGTTGCTCATTGAGTAAAGGCTTATAAATGAAGTATAATGCATGACATCACATAGTTTTGGATAGATTGGATTACTTGGAAGTTTTGTTGTGTCTATTTGTATCTCAAATTTTGTTGCAGTATAGAAAATTGAGCTAGCTTAACGTGGGCATTTGATTCGTGTCATTCTAAGCTCTAAATTAAATGTTATAGATGATTTAGTACGGACATGAAAGTTGAGTGGCCAGTTAAAGTGATCATTCCAAACTGATCATTGATGCTCATTAAGTAAAGGCTTATAAATGAAGCATAATTCATGGCATTTGGATTAGTTGGATGATTTTTTATCTCTATTTCTGTCTCAAATTTTGTCAAACCATATAATAATGAGCTCGCTTAACGTGGGCATTGGATTCGTGTCATTCTGAGCTCTAAATCATAAGTTATAGACGATTTAGTGCGGACATGTCAAGTTGATTGTTCAGTTAAAATGATCATTCTAAAATGATCATTGGTGCTCATGAAGTAAAGGCTTATAAATGAAGCCTAAGGCACGGCATCACGCAGTTTCTGATAGATTGGGTTACTTGTACGCTTTGTCGTCTTTTCTTTTGTGTCAAATCTTTTCAAATTATAGAAAATTTATCTAACTTAACGTTGGCGTTGGATTCGTGTCATTTTGAGCTTAAAATCAAAACTTATGGACGATTTAGTGAGGACATGTCAAGTTGATCGGACAGTTAATATGATCATTGTAAACTCATCGTAGGTGCTCGTTGAGTAAAAGCTTAGAAATGAAGAAGAATGCATGGCATCACACAGTTCGGGATGGAGTAGATTACTTGTACGCTTTGTCAGATCTATTTATGTCTCAAATTTTGTCACAATATAGAAAATTGACCTAGCTTAATGTGGCCATTGGATTGATGTCATTTTTAACTCTAAATCAAAAGTTATGGATGATTAGTGAGGACATGTCAAGTTGATCAGCCAATTGAAATGATCATTCTAAAATGATCATGCGTGGTCATTGTGTAAAAGCTTATAAATGAAGAATAATGCATGGCATCACGCAGTTCGGGATGGATTGGATTACTTGGACGCTCTGTCGTAGCTATATCTACCTCAAATTTCGTCACAATATTGAAAATTGAGATAGCTTAACGTGGGCATTGGATTCTTGTCATTTTAAGCTCTAAATAAAAAGTTACCGATGATTTAGTGCGGACATGTCAAATTGATCGCCAAATTAAAGTGCTCATTCTAAACAGATCATTAGTGCTCATTGAGTAAAGGCTTATAAATGAAGCATAATGCATTGCATCAAACAGATTGGGATAGATTGGATTACTTGGACGCTTGTTCGTATACTTCTGTCTTAAATTTTGTCATAATATAGAAAATTGAACTCGCCTAATGTGGGTGTTGGATTCGTGTCATTCTGAGCTATAAATAAAAGTTATACACGATTTAATGCAGACATGTCAAGTTGAACCGCCAGTGAAAATTATCATTCTAAACTGATCATTGGTGGTCATTGAGTCAAATCTTATAAATGAAGAATGATGCATGGCATCACGCAGATTAGGATGGATTGGATTTCTTGGACGGTTTGTCGTATCTATTTCAGTCTGAAAATTTCTCATATTATAGAAAAATTGCGCTAGCTAAACATTGGCATTGGATTCGTGTCATTTTAAGCACTAAATCAAAAGTTCCGGACGATTTAGTGCGGACATGTCAAGTTGATCGGCCAGTTAAAGTGATGATTGTAAATTAATCATTGGTTCTCATTGAGTAAAGGGTTATAAATGAAGCATAATGCATGGTATCACACAATTTTAGATCGATTGGATTACTTGGATGCTTTGCCGTATCAACTTCATTCTCAAATTTTGACACAATACAGAAAATTGATCTAGCTTAATGTGAGCATTGGATTCGTGTGTTTCTGAGCTCTAAATCAAACCTTAGTGACAATTTAGTGCAAATATGTCAAGTTTATCGGCCAGTTAAAGGGATCATTATAAACTGAACATTGGTGTTCATTAACTAAAAGCCTATCAATGAAGCATAATGGATGGCATCACGCAGTTTGGGATAGATTGGATTACTTGCAAGCTTTGTCGTGTCTACTTCCCTCTCAAATTTTGTCAAAATATAGAACATTTATCTTGCTTAACGTGAGCATTGAATTCGTGTCATTCTAAGCTCAAAATGAAAATTTCAATTTAGTGCGGACATGTCAAGTGGATCGGCCAGTTATTATGATTATTCTAAACTGATCATTAATGCTCATTGAGTAAAGGCTTAGAAATGAAGCATAATGGATAGCATCACGCAGTTTGGGATAGATTGGATTACTTGGATGCTTTTTCGTCTCTAGTTCCGTCTCAAATTTTGTCGAAATATAGAAAAATTTTCTAGCTTAACTTGGCCATTGGATTCGTGTCATTCTAAGCTCGAGATCAAAAGTTACGGACGATGTAATGCGGGCATGTCAATTTGATCAGCCAGTTATTATGATTATTCTAAATTCATCATTGCTGCTCATTGGGTAAAGGCTTATACATTAAGCATAATACATGGCATCACACAGTTGGATTTTTTGGAAGCTTTGTTGTGTCTATTTTTGTCTCAAATTTTGTTACAATATAGAAAATTGAACGAGCTTAACGTGGGCACTGGATTCATGTCATTATGAGCTCTAAATTAAAAGTAACAGACGATTTAGTACGGACATGTCAAGTTGAGTGGCTAGTTAAAATGATCATTTTAAATTGATCACTCGTGCTCATTAAGTAAAGTCTTATAAATGAAGCATAATGCGGCATCAAGCAGATTCGATTAGTTGGATGCATTGTCGTCTCTATTTTTGTCTCAAATGTTTGCCAAAATATAGAAAATTGAGCTAACTTAACGTGGGCATTGGATTCGTGTCATTTTAATGTCTAAATCCAGAGTTATAGACAATTTAGTGTGGATATGTCAAGTTGATTGCCAGTTAAAATAATCAGTCAAAAATGATCACTAGTGCTCATTAAACAAAGGCTTATCAATGAAGCTTAAGGCATGGCATCACGCAGTTTGTGATAGATTGGATTACTTGGACGCTTTTTCGTCTTTACTTGTGTCTCAAATTTTGTCAAAATATAGAAAATTTATCTAACTTAACGTGGGCATTGGATTCGTGTCATTTTGAGGTTAATATCAAAAGTTAGGGACAATTTAGTGCGGACACACCAAGTTGATCAGACATTTAATATGATTGTTCTAAACTGATCATCGCTGCTCACTGAGTAAAAACTTATAAATGAAGCATAATGCATGACATCACATAGTTTGGGATAGTTTGGATTACTTGTATGCCTTTTCGTATGTACTTCTATCTCAAATTTTGTCACAATATAGAAAATTGAACTAGCTTAATGTAGGAACTGGATTCATGTCATTATGAGCTATAAATCAAAAGTTATTGACGATTTAGTGCAGAGATGACAAGTTGATCGGCCAGTTAAAATGATCATTCTAAACTGATCATGGGTGCTCATTGAGTAAAGGCTTATAAATGAAGCATAATGCATGGAATCACAAATTTTTGGATACATTGGATTACTTGGAAGTTTTCTTGTGTCTATTTTTGTCTCAAATTTTGTTACAATATAAAATATTGAGCTATCTTAACGTGGGCATTGGATTCCTGTCATTCTGAGCTCTAAATCAAAAGTTGCGGTTCAATTAGTGCAGACATGTCAAGTTGATTGGCCAGTTAAAGTGATTATTCTAAACTCAACATTGGTGTTCAATAAGTAAAGGCTTATAAATGAAGCATAATGCATGGCATCACGCAGTTTGTGATAGATTGGATTACTTGGACGCTTTGTCATCTCTACTTCTGTCCCAATTTTTTTCAAAATATAGAAAAATTTATCTAGCTTAACGTGGGAATTAGATTCGTCTCATTCTCAACCCAAAATCAAAAGTTACGGACGATTTAGTATAGACATGTCAAGTTGATCGCCCAGTTAATATGATTATTCTAAAATGCTCAATGCTGCTCATTGAGTAAAGGATTATAAATGAACCATAATGCATGGCATCACAGAATTTTTGGATAGATTGGATTACTTGGAATCTTTGTCGTATCTATTTCTGTCTCAAATTTTGTTACAATATAGAAAATTTAGCTAGCTTAATGTGGGCATTGGATTCGTGTAATTCTAGGCTCTTAATCAAGAGTTACAGACGATTTAGTGCAGACATGTCAAGTTGCTCGACCATTTAAAGTGAGCAGTCTAAACTGATCATTGGTTACTCATTAAGTAAAGGCTGATAAATTACGCATAATACATGACATCAAGCAGTTTGGATAGATTTGATTACTTGGATGCTTTGTCATCTCTATTTCTGTCTCAAAATTTGTCAAAATATAGAAAATTGAGCTAGCTTAACATGGGCATTGGATTCGTGTCAGTATGAGCCCTAAATCAAAAGTTAGAAATCATTTAGTGCAGACATGTCAAGTTTATCGGCAAGTTAAAGTGATCATTCTAAACAGATCATTGGTGCTCATTGGGTAAAGGCTTATAAATGAAGCATAGTGGTTGGCATCACACGGTTTTGGATAGATTGGATTACTTGGACGCTTTATCGTATCTATTTCCGTCTCAAATTTTTTTTACAATATAGAAAATTGAGCTCTAAATTACAAGAAGATTTAGTGGGGACATATCAAGGTTATCGGCCAATTAAAGTGATCATTCTAAATAAATGATGCATAATGCATGGCATCAAGCAGTTGGATAGACTGGAATACTTCGACTCTTTGTCATCTCTATTTCTATCTAAATATTTGTTAAAATATCGAATATTGAGCTAGCTTAACGTGGGTAATGAATTCGTGTCTTTCTAAGCTCTAAACCAAAAGTTATGGATGATTTAGTGCGGACATGTCAAGTTGATCGGCCAGTTAAAGTGATCATTCTAAACTGATCAATGGTCCGCATTGAGTGAAGGCTTAAAAATGAAGAATAATGCATGGTATCACAACGTCTTGGATAGATTGGATAACTTGGACGCTTTATCATATCTCGTTCTGTCTCCAATTTTTTCACATTATAAAAAATTGAACTAGCTTAATGTGGGCATTAGATTCGTGTCATTCGAAGCTGTAAATCAAAGGTTACGTACGATTTAGTGCGGTCATGTCAAGTGTAGTGGCCAGTTAAAGTGATTATTCTAAACTGATCATTGGTGCTCATTAAGTAAAGGCTTATAAATGAAGCATAATGCATGGCATCAAACAGTTTCGATAGATTGGATTACTTGATGATTTTTCGTCTCTATTTCCATCTCAAATTATGTCAAAATATAGAAAATTGAGATAGCTTAACGTGGGCAATGGATTCGTGTCATTCTAAACTCTAAATCATAAGTTACGAACGATTTAGTGTAGACATGTCAAGGTTATCGGATAGTTAAAGTGATCATTCTAAACTAATCATTGGTGTTGATTAAGTAAATGCTTATAAATGAAGCAAAAAGCATGACATCACGTAGTTTGGGATATATTGGATTACTTGGACGCTTTTTCGTCTCTATTTCTCTCTCAAATTTTGTCAAACCTATAAAATTGAGCTAGACTAACATGGGCATCACGTATTTTGGGATATATTGGATTACTTCGATGTTTTTGGTCTCCATTTCTATCTCAAATTCTATTACAATATAGAAAATTGGGCTAGCTTAAGGTGGGCATTGGATTAATGTCATTATGAGCTTTGAATCAAAAGTTACTCACAATTTAGTGCAGACATGTCAAGTTGAGTTGCCAGTTAAAGTGATCATTCTAATCTGATAATTGGTGCTCATTAAGTAAAGAATTATAAATGCAGCATAATGCAAATGAAGCATAATGCATGGCATCACACAGTTTTGGATAGATTGGATTACTTGGACGCTTTGTCATCTCTACTTATGTCCCATTTTTTCTCAAAATATAGAAATTTTATCTAGCTTAACGTGGGAATTAGATTCGTCTCATTCTCAACTCAAAATCAAATGTTACGGACGATTTAGTATAGACATGTCAATTTGATCGCCCAGTTAATATGATTATTCTAAACTGCTCGATGCTGCTCATTGAGTAAAGGGTTATAAATGAACCATAATGCATGGCATCACAGAATTTTTGGATAGATTGGATTACTTGGAATCTTTGTCGTATCTATTTCTGTCTCAAATTTTGTTACAATATAGAAAATTTAGCTAGCTTAATGTAGGCATTGGATTCATGTAATTCTAGGCTCTAAATCAAGAGTTACAGACGATTTAGTGCGGACATGTCAAGTTGCTCGACCATTTAAAGTGATCAGTCTAAACTGATCATTGGTTACTCATTAAGTAAAGGCTTATAAATTACGCATAATACATGACATCAAGCAGTTTGGATAGATTTGATTACTTGGATGCTTTGTCATCTCTATTTCTGTCTCAAATTTTGTCAAAATATAGAAAATTGAGCTAGCTTAACATGGGCATTGGATTCGTGTCAGTATGAGCTCTAAATCAAAAGTTAGAAATCATTTAGTGCGGACATGTCAAGTTTATCGGCAAGTTAAAGTGATCATTCTAAACAAATCATTGGTGCTCATTGGGTAACGGCTTATAAATGAAGCATAATGGTTGGCATCACACGGTTTTGGATAGATTGGATTACTTGGACGCTTTATCGTATCTATTTCCGTCTCAAAGTTTTTTACAATATAGAAAATTGAGCTCTAAATTAAAAGAAGATTTAGTGGGGACATATCAAGGTTATCGGCCAGTTAAAGTGATCATTCTAAATAAATGATGCATAATGCATGGCATCAAGCAGTTGGATAGACTGGATTACTTCGACTCTTTGTCAGCTCTATTTCTATCTAAATTTTTAACAAAATATAGAATATTGAGCTAGCTTAACGTGGGTAATGAATTCGTGTCATTCTAAGCTCTAAACCAAAAGTTATGGATGATTTAGTGCAGACATGTCAAGTTGATCGGCCAGTTAAAGTGATCATTCTAAACTGATCAATGGTCCACATTGAGTGAAGGCTTAAAAATGAAGAATAATGCATGGTATCACAACGTCTTGGTTAGATTGGATAACTTGGACGCTTTGTCGTATCTCGTTTTGTCTCCAATTTTTTCACATTATAAAAAATTGAACTAGCTTAATGTGGGCATTAGATTCGTGTCATTCTGAGCTGTAAATCAAAGGTTACGTACGATTTAGTGCGGTCATGTCAAGTGTAGTGGCCAGTTAAAGTGATTATTCTAAACTGATCATTGGTGCTCATTAAGTAAAGGCTTATAAATGAAGCATAATGCATGGCATCAAACAGTTTCGATAGATTGGATTACTTGATGATTTTTCGTCTCTATTTCCATCTAGAATTATGTCAAAATATAGAAAATTGAGATATCTTAACGTGGGCAATGGATTCGTGTTATTCTAAACTCTAAATCATAAGTTACGGACGATTTAGTGCAGACATGTCAAGTTTATCGGATAGTTAAAGTGATCATTCTAAACTGATCATTAGTGTTGATTAAGTAAATGCTTATAAATGAAGCAAAAAGCATGACATCACGTAGTTTGGGATATATTGGATTACTTGGACGCTTTTTCGTCTCTATTTCTCTATTAAATTTTGTCAAACCTATAAAATTGAGCTAGATTAACATGGGCATCACATATTTTGGGATATATTGGATTACTTCGACGCTTTTTGGTATCCATTTCTATCTCAAATTCTATTACAATATAGAAAATTGGGCTAGCTTAAGGTGGGCATTGGATTAATATCATTATGAGCTTTGAATCAAAAGTTACTCACAATTTAGTGCAGACATGTCAAGTTGAGTTGCCAGTTAAAGTGATCATTCTAATCTGATCGTTGGTGCTCATTAAGTAAAGAATTATAAATGCAGCATAATGCAAATGAAGCATAATGCATGGCATCACACAGTTTTGGATAGATTGGATTACTTGGACGCTTTGTCATCTCTACTTATGTCCCATTTTTTTTCAAAATATAGAAATTTTATCTAGCTTAACGTGGGAATTAGATTCGTCTCATTCTCAACTCAAAATCAAAAGTTACGGACGATTTAGTATAGACATGTCAAGTTGATCGCCCAGTTAATATGATTATTCTAAACTGCTCAATGCTGCTCATTGAGTAAAGGGTTATAAATGAACCATAATGCATGGCATCACAGAACTTTTGGATAGATTGGATTACTTGGAATCTTTGTCGTATCTATTTCTGTCTCAAATTTTGCTACAATATAGAAAATTTAGCTAGCTTAATGTGGGCATTGGATTCGTGTAATTCTAGGCTCTAAATCAAGAGTTACAGACGATTTAGTGCGGACATGTCAAGTTGCTCGACCATTTAAAGTGATCAGTCTAAACTGATCATTGGTTCTCATTAAGTAAAGGCTTATAAATTACGCATAATACATGACATCAAGCAGTTTGGATAGATTTCATTACTTGGATGCTTTGTCATCTCTATTTCTGTCTCAAATTTTGTCAAAATATAGAAAATTGAGCTAGCTTAACATGGCCATTGGATTCGTGTCAGTATGAGCTCTAAATCAAAAGTTAGAAATCATTTAGTGCATACATGTCAAGTTTATCGGCAAGTTAAAGTGATCATTCTAAACAGATCATTGGTGCTCATTGGGTAACGGCTTATAAATGAAGCATAATGGTTGGCATCACACGGTTTTGGATAGATTGGATTACTTGGACGCTTTATCGTATCTATTTCCGTCTCAAATTTTTTTACAATATGAAAATTGAGCTCTAAATTAAAAGAAGATTTAGTGGGAACATATCAAGGTTATCGGCCAGTTAAAGTGATCATTCTAAATAAATGATGCATAATGCATGGCATCAAGCAGTTGGATAAACTGGATTACTTCGACACTTTGTCATCTCTATTTCTATCTAAATTTTTGTTAAAATGTAGAATATTGAGCTAGCTTAACATGGGTAATGAATTCGTGTCATTCTTAGCTCTAAACCAAAAGTTATGGATGATTTAGTGCGGACATGTCAAGTTGATCGGCCAGTTAAAGTGATCATTCTAAACTGATCAGTGGTCCGCATTGAGTAAAGGCTTAAAAATGAAGAATAATGCATGGTATCACAACATCTTGGATAGATTGGATAACTTGGACGCTTTGTCGTATCTCGTTCTGTCTCCAATTTTTTCACATTATAAAAAATTGAACTAGCTTAATGTGGGCATTAGATTCGTGTCATTCTGAGCTGTAAATCAAAAGTTACGTACGATTTAGTGCGGTCATGTCAACTGTAGTGGCCAGTTAAAGTAAAGGCTTATAAATGAAGCATAATGCATGGCATCAAACAGTTTCGATAGATTGGATTACTTGATTATTTTTCGTCTCTATTTCCATCTCAAATTATGTCAAAATATAGAAAATTGAGATAGCTTAACGTGGGCAATGGATTCGTGTCATTCTAAACTCTAAATCATAAGTTGCGGACGATTTAGTGCAGACATGTCAAGGTTATCGGATAGTTAAAGTGATCATTCTAAACTGATCACTGGTGTTGATTAAGTAAATGCTTATAAATGAAGCATAAAGCATGACATCACGTAGTTTGGGATATATTGGATTACTTGGATGCTTTTTCGTCTCTATTTCTCTCTCAAATTTTGT
>JAENJI010000013.1:27089753-27134492 GCA_018901935.1 Pugionium cornutum | reverse complement strand
CTTTTCCCCCCTTTGATGACGCCAATTTTCAGCATTTTTAATTGAAGTCCTTTTGATTTTAAACAACAAATTGGGCTGGTTGTAATGTGATTCATTTGCCTCATTAAAAACCTTACCAAGAAAACCCAATGGGAGAAAACTTGGATAAGGGAAAAAGAGTACAAATGGATCACATACCCATTTGTATGCTGTCTTGAGCTTGTATTAAAATCAGAGTGCTTTTAGGCACTTCTCCATTCAAACTCAAGTGAATTTGTTGTGCATTCTCCTTGTTGAGCATGCGGCTGATTGCCTCTTTGAGTTTCTTGGCTTTGACTCGGGTTAATGGTCCAGCTGGTTGTGCAAGAGATTCTTCATGTTCCACTGGTTCATTCCTAGTCATGAGCTTCTCCTTTTGTGTGCTTTCCATGCTCGTATCATCCCCCTCCTCTTGAAAAGGATTTGACCTCAAATCAGGTTCATCTGCAATGAAAGGCACAAGATCAGATATATTGAAGCTTGAACTCACATTATACTTACCTTGAAGATCAATTTGGTAGGCGTTGTTGCTGATCTTTTGAACTATCTTGAAAGGTCCATCAATTCTCGGTGTAAGTTTGGATTTTCTTTCAGCTGGAAATCTTTCTTTCCTCAAGTGAACCCACACGAGGTCTCCCACCTCAAATACCATTTCACGTCTTCTTTTGTTGGCCTTTCTTACATATTGTTGGATTCTCATGGATCTGTTTAACAATCTCAACTTTTCTTTTTCCATCAATACTTGCTCTTTCACTTAAAGGCAAAGGGGTTAGATCCAAAGGAGATAAAGGATTGAAACCATACACAATTTGAAAAGGAGAATACTTAGAATCAGAATGTACAGAATGGTTATATGCAAATTCAGCATGTGGTAAACATTCTTCCCATGTTCTAAGATTTCGTTTGATTAATGCACGCAATAAAGTAGACAAGGTTCTATTAACTACTTCAGTTTGACCATCTGTTTGTGGGTGACATGTTGTAGAGAATACCAACTTAGTTCCTAACTTAGACCAAAGAGTTTTCCAAAAGTAACTCAAGAAATTAGTGTCTCTATCAGAAACTATGGTCCTAGGCATTCCATGCAAGCGAACTACCTCTTTAAAGAACAGATTGGCTATATGCAATGCATCATCAGTCTTGGTGACAGGCTATAAAATGAGCCATCTTAGAGAATCTATCAACCACAACAAAGATAGAATCCTTTCCTGTCTTAGTTCTAGGCAAACCAACCACAAAGTCCATTGATATGTCAATCCATGGATGAGTAGGAATGGGTAAAGGAGTGTACAAACCGTGGGGTTGAACCTTAGATTTAGCCTGCTTGCATGTGGCACACCTTGCACAGATTCTTTCTAAGTCTCTCTTCATGTGTGGCCAATGGAAATGATCTTGCATTACTTTAAGAGTTTTGGCAACTCCAAAATGCCCCATCAGTTTTCCTCCATGAGCTTCCCTAACTAGCAAGTCTCGAATAGAACAGTTAGGCACACATAATCTATTATCATAAAATAGGAATCCTTCATGATGGTAATATTTTCCTGAAGCAAACTTTCTGCTAGCAATGTACACGTCTTTAAATTCAGGATCAGTTTCATATAGCTCTTTAAGTTGTTCAAAACCTAACAACTTAGCATCAAGAGTAGAGATTAAGGCATACCTCCGTGGCAATGCATCTGCCACAACATTCTCTTTACCTTGTTTGTATTTAATGACATACGGAAATGTTTCTATGAACTCAACCCACCGTGCATGCCTTTTGTTCAGCTTCTGTTGGCCCTTTAAGTGCTTAAGTGACTCATGATCAGTGTGAATCACGAACTCCTTAGGCCACAAGTAGTGTTGCCAAGTTTGCAAGGCACGGACCAAGGCATACAATTCCTTGTCATATGTTGGATAGTTGAGGGTGGCTCCTCCAAGTTTCTCACTGAAATAGGCTATAGGTTTCTTATCCTGCATCAAAACAGCTCCAATACCTATACCAGAAGCATCACATTCTATCTCAAAGGTTTTAAGAAAATCAGGTAAAGATAGAAGAGGTGCATGTGTAAGCTTTTCTTTCAAAGCTTGGAATGAGCTTTCTTGAGCTTGTCCCCATTTGAATCCTACGTCTTTCTTGATTACTTCAGTAAGTGGGGCAGCAATAGTGCTAAAATCCTTGACAAAGCGTCTATTACTTCAGAAGTAGGGAAACTTCTCACTTCTCCTACTGTTTTTGGACTTGGCCATTCCTTAATAGCTTTGACCTTTTCCTCATCAACCTTAATACCATCTGCACTTATAACAAAGCCTAGGAACACAATGTTATCTGTACAAAAGTGCATTTCTTAAGATTGGCATATAGTTTTTCTTTTCTAAGAACGCTTAGAACCAATGTCAAATGACTAGCATGCTCTTCTAGATTCTTGCTGTAGATTAAGATGTCATCAAAGTATACTACATCAAAGACTCCTATGAATGCTCTAAGAACATGATTCATCAACCTCATGAAAGTACTAGGTGCATTTGTTAACCCAAATGGCATGACTAACCATTCATATAATCCATGCTTAGTTTTAAATGCAGTTTTCCATTCATCCCCTTCTTTCATGCGTATTTGATGGTACCCACTCTTAAGATCTATCTTAGAAAAGATTCTGGAACCATGCAATTCATCAAGCATGTCATCTAACCTAGGGATTGGATGGCGATACTTTACCGTAATGTTGTTGATTGCTCTACAATCAACACACATGCGCCTGCTGCCATCTTTCTTTGGCACAAGTAGAACTGACACAGCACAAGGACTCATGCTCTCCCTGATGTAGCCCTTCTCCATTAGCTCATTAACTTGCCTTTGCAGCTCCTTAGTCTCAACGGGGTTGGTTCTATAAGCTGGTCTATTTGGTAGTGAGGCTCCAGGTACAAAATCAATCTGATGTTCAATGCCTCTGATGGGTGGTAGCACCTTTGGATTGTCTTCTGGAAAGACATCTTCATAATCCTGCAAAATAGAAGTCACTTCACTCGGTAATACCGGTGCAACGTTAGTTAAGCTCATGAGAGCTTCCTTATAGATAAACAAAAGAACAGGTTGTTGTGAGAAGAGAGCCTTCTTAACTCCACCAGTTCTCACAAAGAAACTTGAGTGCTTTTTGTTCTTGTTCTCACAGCCTCTGTCACTTTTGGTGCTTAAGGTTTTTTTTGAAGTTCCAGCTGTTTTCCTTTGCTGCAACACGAGCTGATCTTGGTACACCTCCTGTGGTGTCATAGGAACAAGTGTGATCTTCTTACCTTTGTGTTCAAACGAGTGTTGGTTGGTGTAACCATCATGAATGACCTTTCGATCAAACTGCCATGGTCTTCCAAGCAGAATGTGGCCAGCCTCCATTGGTAAAACATCACAAAGGATCTCATCTTGGTACTTTCCAATGGTTATAGGTACCTTGACTTTGCTGCTTACCTTCATTTCGCCACACTCATTAAGCCATTGCAGCTTATACGGCTTTGGGTGCTTGAACACTTCCAGACCTAACTTGTTTACCATAGTTTCACTAGCCACATTAGTGCAGCTGCCTCCATCAATAATGATGCTCCAAACCTTTCCTTGGACGTGGCATCTTGAGTGAAACAAGTTCTCTCTTTGCTCATGTTCTTTGGTTTTGTTTTGTACGCTTAGGGTTCTTCTTGTTACCAATAATTCTCCTGCCATAGGAGGTACAAGATGCTCTTCTGAAGAATCAGAAAAGAATTCTTCTTCCTCAGATTCTATTTCACCATTATCCAACAGAATCATGATCTTCTTGTTGGTGCATTCATTCGCGTAATGCCCTCTTCCTTAGCATTTGAAACACTTCACATCTCTTGTTCTAGTAGATGTAGTAGCTTCAGATTTTCCCTTGACGTCTTGAGTGGTTGTTGAAGGTTTGGAATCAACTTTAGCAATCTGTTTTCCTTCCCTTTGGTAGCTAGGCTTATTGTTAGCTGCTCCATAGCTTTGCCTAGTATAACTTTTTCTTTTTAGCTGCTGTTCCACCAGTATAGCTTTGTGCAACATTTCCTCTAGCTCCACATAATGTTCCAGCTCCATTCTATCTTGAATGTAACGGTTAAGTCCTCCTAAAAATCTTGCCATAGTAGCTTCTCTGTCTTCTGAAATGTCTGCCCTGATCATGAGGGTTTCCAACTCCTGGTAATAGTCCTCAACCCTTCGGCTACCTTGATTGAGTCTCCTTAGCTTTTGCTGAAGCTCACAGTGGTAATGGTTGGGCACAAACCTTTTCCTCATTATGGCTTTCATCTCAGCCCATGTTTCTACTGGATACTCACCATTACATCTTCTGGACGTCACCAATTCATCCCACCAGCTAAGTGCATACTCATAAAACTCAGTAGCAGCTACGCGGACCTTGTTGAGCTCGGAATAGTGTTGACAATCAAACACCAGCTCGATCTTCTTCTCCCATTCCAGGTAAGTGTCTGGATCATTTTTTGCCATAGAATGATGGTATCTTAAGTTTACGACCTCCTAAGGTGTCATTAGGCTGACCCCTTTCTTCTCTTACACGCCTAGGCCTCCTTTGGGTTCTCCTACTTCCTTCACTGCCACAGCTATAGTAGGATTCTGTTTCTTCATTTTTGCCACGTCTTAAGGGATTCCTAGTTCTCCTTGGGCCTCCTTCTGTGTTACTATTGTTCTGAACATCATCAAGCCGCAAATGAATGGCTTCCAGCTCTATTTGTAATGCTTTCTTCATTTCTGCTACTAGAGCCTCCATTAACAGGTTTGGTGCTTCTGAAGTTTGATTTCCTCCTGACATAGCTACAAATACACTTAACAAATGCGTTAAAAATACCTGTTCTGAAAAAATATTTTCGATGGAAGATGAAGAGTTGCGAGTGTGTTATTTTCTAATCTGAAAATGCAATGGGTTGGGGTCGATTTGGATGTTATAAATTGATGTAATATTAGATAAAAACAACAATGCAATTATATGAATAGGTTTTTTTTGATTAATCAACTGATGCAAATCGATATACACAAGCTGATGCAATCTAAGCAGATGGAAATGGAGAGATATAGAGATGAGGGATAGGGATAACCGATCAGAAGTGTGCTCTGATACCAAATGATGCGAACCTCCCAAGGAATGCACTTCTGGATGCGGTTGAGATAGGCTTTGCAATAGAATGAATCGAAATTCAATCTGTTCAAAAAGTTGTGGATTGAAGGGTCACACAGTAGCTACGGAAAGACAACTGATTTACCTAATATAGTAGCTTAGATATTACACACTAAGGCTACTAAATGTTGACTGAAGGATATTACACACCAACAATCAGATTAAGAAGAGAATCACTCTCAAACTAAAGAAACGAAGATGTTATTATTTGAAAAAGTTGAATGATCAAGTTTACAACTGAAAGCCCCTATTTATACTATAAGAGGACGTAAATATGAGGAGCCTACAACATTAAATTGGTTACAATTACAAGGGAAGACTTGACCAAAGACCTTGACCAAAGACCTTGACTTCATTAACTCTTATTTTGACTATGAATGTAGACACTTTCCTAGTTCTCCTTGGGCCTCCTTTTGTGTTACTATTGTTCTGAACATCATCAAGCCGCAAATTAATGGCTTCCAGCTCTATTTGTAATGCTTTCTTCATTTCTGCTACTAGAGCCTCCATTAACAGGTTTGGTGCTTCTGAAGTTTGATTTCCTCCTGACATAGCTACAAATACACTTAACAAATGCGTTAAAAATACCTGTTCTGAAAAAATATTTTCGATGGAAGATGAAGAGTTGCGAGTGTGTTATTTTCTAATCTGAAAATGCAATGGGTTGGGGTCGATTTGAATGTTATAAATTGATGTAATATTAGATAAAAACAACAATGCAATTATATGAATAGGTTTTTTTTTATTAATCAACTGATGCAAATCGATATACACAAGCTGATGCAATCTAAGCAGATGGAAATGGAGAGATATAGAGATGAGGGATAGGGATAACCGATCAGAAATGTGCTCTGATACCAAGTGATGCGAACCTCCCAAGGAATGCACTTCTGGATGCGGTTGAGATAGGCTTTGCAATAGAATGAATCGAAATTCAATCTGTTCAAAACGTTGTGGACTGAAGGGTCACACAGTAGCTGCGGAAAGACAACTGATTTACCTAATATAGTAGCTTAGATATTACACACTAAGGCTACTAAATTTTGACTGAAGGATATTACACACCAACAATCAGATTAAGAAGAGAATCACTCTCAAACTAAAGAAACGAAGATGTTTTTATTTGAAAAAGTTGAATGATCAAGTTTACAACTGAAAGCCCCTATTTATACTATAAGAGGACGTAAATATGAGGAGCCTACAACATTAAATTGGTTACAATTACAAGGGAAGACTTGACCAAAGACCTTGACCAAAGACCTTGACTTCATTAACTCTTATTTTGACTATGAATATAGACACTTCCCCCCCCCCTTTGATGACGCCAATTTTGAGCATTTTTAATTGAAGTCCTTTTGATTTTAAACAAAAAATTGGGCTGGTTGTAATGTGATTCATTTTCCTCATTAAAAACCTTACCAAGAAAACCCAATGGGAGAAAACTTGGATAAGGGAAAAAGAGTACAAATTGATCACATACCAATTTGTATGCTGTCTTGAGCTTGTACTAAAATCAGAGTGCTTTTAGGCACTTCTCCATTCAAGCTCAAGTGAATTTGTTGTGCATTCTCCTTGTTGAGCATGCGGCTGATTGCCTCTTTGAGTTTCTTGGCTTTGGCTCGGGTTAATGGTCCAACTGATAGTGCAAGAGATTCTTCATGTTCCATTGGTTCATTCCTAGCCATGAGCTTCTCCTTTTGTGTGCTTTCCATGCTCGTATCAGCTTTGTTGTATCTTGTTCGGTCTCAAATTTTATCACAATATAGAAAATTGAACTAGCTTAATGTGGGTATTGCATTCGTGTCATTCTAAGCAATAAATCAAAAGTTATGGACAATTTAGTGCAGACATGATAAGTTGATCGGCCAGTTAAAATGATTTTTATAAACTGATCATTGGTGCTCATTTAGTAAAAGCTTATGAATGAAAAATAATGCATGGCCTCACACATTTTGGGACGGATTGGATTACTTGGATGTTTTGTCATCTCTATTTCTGTCTGAAATTTTATCATAATATACAAAATTGAGATAGCTTAACATAGGCATTGGATTCATGTCATTTTGAGCTCTAAATCAAAAGTGACGTACGATTTAGTGCGGACATGTCAAGTTGATTGGCCTGTTAAAGTGATCATTCTAAACTTATCATTGATGCTCATTAAGAAAAGGGTTACAAATGAAGTATAATGCATAGCATCAAGGAGTTTGGATACACTGGATTACATGGACGCTTTGTCCTCTCAATTTCTGTATCAAATTTTATCAAAATATAGAAAATTGAGCTAGCTTAACAAATGCACTTGATTCATGTCATTCAGAGCTCTAAATAAAAAGTTACAGACCATTTAGTGCTGACATGTGTCAAGTTTATTTGCCAGTTAATATGATTATTCTAAACTGATCATTGGTGCTCATTGAGTAAGAGCTTATAAATGAAGCACACTGCATGGCATCACGTAGATTGGGATAGATTCGACTACTTGGACGCTTTGTCGTCTCTACTTCCGTCTCAAATTTTGTCAAAATATAGAAAAGTTATCTAGTTTAACGTGGGCACTGTATTTGTGTCATTCGGAGCTCAAAAATCAAAAGTTACGTACAATTTATTGCGGACATGCCAAGTTCATCGGCCAGTTAATATGATTATTCTAAACTGACCATTGGTGCTCATTGAGTAAAGGCTTATAAATGAAATATAATGCATGGCATCACACAGTTTTGGATAGATTGGATTACTTAGACGCTTCTTCATGTCTATTTTTGTCTCAAATTTTGTTACAATATCGAAAATTGAGCTAGCTTAACAGGGCATTGGATTCGTGTCAATCAGAGCTCTAAATCAAAAGTTACGGAAGATTTAGTTCAGACATGTCAAGTTGAGTGGCTAGTTAAAGTGATAATTTAAACTCATAATTGGTGTTTTTTAAGCTAAGGGTTATAAATGAAGCATATTGCATGGCATCAAGCAGTTTGGATAGATTGGATTACTTGGACGTTTTCTCATCTCTACTTCTATTTGACATTTTGTCAAAATATAGAAAGTTGAGTTAGCTTAACGTGGGCATTGGATTCGTGTCATTCGGAGCTCTAAATCAAAAGTTACGGACGATTTAGTGTTGATATGTCAAGTTGATCGGCTAGTTAAAGTGATCATTCTAAACTGATCATTAGTGCTCATTGAGTAAAGACTTATCAATGAAGCATAATGCATGACATCACATAGTTTTGGATAGATTGGATTACTTGGACGTTTTATCGTATCTATTTATGTCTCAAATTTTGTTAAAGTATAGAAAATTGAGCATGATTAATGTGGGCATTGGATTCGTGTGTTTCTGAGCTATAAATCGAAAGTTACACACGATTTAGCGCGGATATGTCAAGTTGATCGGCCACTTAAAGTGATCATTCTAAACTGATCATTGGTTCTCATTAGGTAAAGGCTTATAAATGAAGCATAAAGCATGGCATCACGCAGAAGTTGATAGATTGGATTACTTGGATGCTTTGTGTCTCTATATCTGTCTCGAATTTTGTCAAAATATTGAAAATTGTGCTAGCTTAACTTGAGCATTGGATTCATGTCATTCTGAGCTCTAAATCAAAAGTTATGAACTATTTATTGCGATATGTCAAGTTGACCTGCCAGTTAAAGTGATCATTCTAAACTGATCATTTGTGCTCATTGAGTAAATGTTTATAAATGAAGCCTAAGGCATGACATCACACAGTTTGGGTTATATTGGATTACTTGGATGCTTTGTCGTATCTAGTTCTTCACAATATAGAAAATTGAACTAGCTTAATGTGGGCATTGAATTCATGTCATTTTAAGCTATAAATCAAAAGTTATGGACGATTTAAACCATACATGGCAAATTGTTCGGCTAGTTAAAATGATCGTTCTAAACTGATCATTGGTGCTGATTTAGTAAAAGCTTATAAATGAAAAATAATGCATGGCATCACGAAGTTTGGGATGGATTGGACTACTTGGATGCTTTTTTGTATCTATTTCTGCCTCAAATTTTGTCACAATATAGAAAATTTATTTCGCTTAACGTGGGCATTGGATTCGTGTCATTAGGAGCACTAAATCAAAATTTACGGACGATATAGTGTGGACATGTCTAGTTGATCGGTTAGATAAAATGATCATTCTAAAATGATCATTGGTTCTCATTGAGTAAAGGCTTATAAATGAAGCATATGGCACGGCATCACGCAGTTTGTGATAGATTGGATTACTTGTAGGATTTGTTGTATCTAGTTCTGTCTCAAATTTTCTCACAATATAGAAAATTGATATAGCTTAATGTGGGTATTGGATTCGTGGGATTCTAAGCTATAAATCAAAAGTTATGGACGATTTAGTGCACACATATCAAGTTGATCGGCCAGTTAAAATGAATATTATTTACTGATCATTGGTGCTCATTTAGTAAAAGCTTATAAATGAAAAATAATGCATAGCATCACACAGTTTAAGATGGATTGGATTACTTGGATGCTTTGTCGTTTCTATTTCTGTCTCAAATTTTTTCAAAATATAGAAAATTGAGCTACCTTAACGTATGCATTGGATTTGTGTCATTCGGAGCTCTAAATCAAAAGTTACAGATGATTTAGTGCTGACATGTGTCAAGTTGATCGGCCAGTTAATATGATTATTCTAAACTGATCATTGCTTGTCATTGAGTAAAAGCTTATGAGTGTAGCACAAAGCATGGCATCACGCAGTTTAGGAAAGATTGGATTACTTGGACGCTTTATCGTATCTAGTTCTGTCTTAAATTTTGTCACAATATAGAAAATGGAACTAGTTTAATGTAGGCATTAGAATCGTGCCATTCTATGCTATAAATCAAAAGTTATGGACGATTTGGTGCAGACATGACACGTTGATCGGCCAGTTAAAATGATCATTTTTTAAACTGAAATTTTGGAATATTTCCACTAGCATTTTTTATGTTATGGAGCATCTTCCTATTCGCCTCCCTAGAGAAGCAGCGCTTGGAAGACCTGTTCAGTACCGATGGACGTATCCTTTTGTGAGATATATTTTCCACCTAAAGACAAAAGTTAAAATCTTGCAAGGGTTGAAGGTTCAATCGTCGCACAAAGTATTAGTGAAGAAACATCTAACTTTCTTTGCCAGCTACTATTTTCCAGCGCAAGTCCAAACAAAAAATAGATGACCAGCATGACATGATGATGGAAGAGAAAAACCAAGCTATCCAGTGTATGTGCCAAAAATATTTGCACAAATTGGACGTTTAAGTGGAAAATGGAAAACGCGACACCTATCTGAGGAGGTACACAATCACTTGCATTTATATATTTTGACAAATTGCAATGACATTTTGAAATATGCTCATTTAGTAAAAGCTTATAAATGAAAAATAATGCATGGCATCACGCAGTTCGTGATGGATTAGATTATTTGGACACTTTATCGTATCTATTCTGGTCTTAATATTTGCCATAAAGTAGAAAATCGAGCTAGCTTAATGTGGGCATTGGGTTCGTGTGATTTTGAGATATAAATCAAAAGTTGCAGACGATTTAGTGCAGAGATGTCAAGTTTATTGGCCACTTAAAGTGATAATTCTAAACTAATTATCGGTGCTCATTAAGTAAAGGATTATAAATGAAGCATAAGACATGGCATCGAGTAGTTTGGATTAATTGGATTACTTGGACGCTTTGTCGTCTCTATTTTTGTCTCAACTTTTGTCAAAATATAGTAAATTAAGCTAGGTTAACGTGGGCATTGGATTCGTGTCATTCAGAGCTCTAAATCAAAAGTTACGGACGATTTAGTGCGTACAGGTCAAGTTGATCAGCCAGTTAAAGTGATCATTCTAAACTGATCATTGGTGCTCATTGAGTAAAGGCTTATAAATGAAGCATAAGGCATGTCATCACGCACTTTGGGAGAGACTGGATTACTTGGCGCTTCGTCGTATCTAGTTCTATCTCAAATTTTGTCACAATATAGAAAATTGAACTAGATTAATGTGGGCATTGCATTCTTGTCATTATAAGATATAAATCAAACGTTATGGACGATTTAGTGCAGACATGACAAGTTGATCGGCCAGTTAAAATGATCATTCTAAACTGATCATTGGTGCTCATTTAGTAAAAGCTTATAAATGAAAAATAATGCATGGCATCACGTATTTGGGGATGGATTGGATAACTTGGATGCTTTGTCCTATCTATTTCCGTCTTAAATTTTGTCACAATATAGAAAATTGAGCTAGATTAACATGGGCATTGGATTCGTGTCATTCTATGCTCTAAATCAAAAGTAATAGACGATTTAGTGTAGACATGACAAAGTCATCGGCTAGTTAAAATGATCATTCCAAACTTATATTTGGTGCTCATTGAGTAAAAGCTCTCCGACCAGTTAAAATGATCATCCTAAACTGATCATTGGTGCTCGTTGAGTAAAAGCTTATAAATGAAAAATAATGCAAGGCATCACGCAGTTTGGGATTGATTGGATTACTTGGACGATTTGTCGTATCTATTTTTGTCTCAAATTTTGTCAATAAATAGAAAATTGAACTAGCTTAATGTGGATATTGGATTCGTGTCATTCGGAGCTATAAATCAAAAGTTTTGGAGGATTTAGTGTAGACATGACAAAGTCATCGGCCTGTTAGAGTGATCATTCAAAACTGATCATTGCTTCTCATTGAGTAAAAGCTTATAAATTATAAATAATGAATGGCATCGCATAGTTTGGGATTGATTGTATTACTTAGAGTCTTTGTCATATCTATTTTTGTCTTATATTTTTTGAAAATATAGAAAATTGAGCTAGTTTAACGTGTGCATTAGATTCGTGTCATTCTCAGCACTAAATCAAAAGTTACGGACGATTTAGTGCGGACATGTAAGTTGATCGGCCAGTTAAAGTGATCATCCTAAATTGATCTTTGGTGCTATTGAGTAAAGGCTTACAAAATAAGCATAATGCATGGCATCACACAATTGTGGATAGATTGGATTACTTGGACGCTTTGTCATATCTATTTCTGTCTCAAATTTTGTCACACTGTCGAACATTGAGCTAGCTTAACATGGGCATTGGATCCGTGTTATTCTGAACTCTAAATCAAAAGTTATAGACGATTTAGTGCGGACATGTCGAGTTGATCGGCCAGTTAATATGATCATTCTAAACTGATAATTGGTCCTCATTAAGTAAAAGCTTATAAATGAAAAGTAATGCATGGCATCACGCAGTTTGGGATTAATTGGATTACTGGGACCCTTGGTCGTATATATTTTTGTCTCAAACTTTGCCAAAATATAGAAAACTAAGGTAGCTTAACGTGGCCTATGGATTTATTTTATTCTGAGGTTAAAATCAAAAGTTATGGACAATTTAGTGCGGAAATGTCAAGTTGATCGGTCAGTTAGAGGGATCATTCTAAACTGATCGTTGGTGCTCATTGAGTAAAGGCTTATAAATGAAGCATAATGCATGACATCACACAGTTTTGGATAGATTGGATTACTTGGATGCTTTGTCGTCTCTATTTCTGTTTCAAATTTTATCAAAATATAGAAAATTGAGGTAGCTTAACGTGTGCATTGGATTCATGTCATTATAAGCTCTAAATCAAAAGTTAGAGATGATTTAGTGCGGACATGTCAAGTTGATCGGCCAGTTAATATGATCATTAGTGTTCATTGAGTAAAGGCTTATAAATGAAGTCAAATGCATGGCATCACACAGTTTTGGATAGATTGGATTACTTGCACGCTTTGTCCTATCAATTTTGTCTCAAATTTTGTTATAATATAGAAAATTGAGCTAGCTTAACATGACATTGGTTTCGTGTCATTCTGAGCTCTAAATCAAAAGTTATAGACTATTTATCAAGTTGATCGGCCAGTAAATATGATCATTCTAAACTGATAATTGGTGCTCATTAAGTAAAGGCTTATAAATGAAGCATAGTACATGGCATCACACAGTTTTGGATAGATTGGATTACTTGGATGCTTTGTCATATCTATTTCGGTCTCAACGTTTTTGACAAAAGTTAGAGATGATTTAGTGCGGACATGTCAAGTTGATCGGCCAGATAATATGATCATTAGTGCTCATTGAGTAAAGGCTTATAAATGAAGTAAAATGCATGGCATCACACAGTTTGCGATACATTGGAATACTTCGACGCTTTGTCATATCTATTTCTGTCTCAAATTTTGTCACAATATAGAAAATTGAACTAGCTTAGTGTGGGCATTGGATTCGTGTCATTCTGAGCTAGAAATCAAAGTGATGGACGATTTAGTGCAGACATGACAAGTTGATCGGCTAGTTAAAATGATTATTCTAAACTGATGAATGGTGGTCATTGAGTAAAAGCTTAATAATGAAAAATAATGCATGGCATCATGCCGTTTGGAATGGATTGAAGTGCTTGAATGCTTTGTTGTCTCTATATCTATCTCAAATTTCGTCAAAAATATAGAAATTTGAGCTAGCTTAACGCTTGCATTGGATTCTTGTCATTCTGATCTCAAAATCAAAAGTTATGGATGATTTAGTACCAACATATCAAGTTGATCGGCCAGTAAATATGATTATTCTAAATTGATCATTGGTGCTCATTGAGTAATGGCTTATAAATGAAGCATAATGCATGGCATCACACTGTTTTGGATAGACTGGATTGCTTGAATGCTTTGTTGTCTCTATTTGTGTCTCAAATTTTGTCAAAATATAGAAAATTGAGGTAGCTTAACGTGGGCATTGGATTCATGTCATTATAAGCTCTAAATCAAAAGTTAGAGACGATTTAGTGGGGACATGTCAAGTTGTTCGGCCTGTTAATATGATTATTCAAAACGGCTCATTAGTGCTCATTGAGTAAAGGCTTATAACTGAAGCATAATGCATGGCACCACACAGTTTGGGATAGATTGGATTATTTAGACGCTTTGTCGTCTCTATTTCTGTCTCAAATTTTGTCAAAATATAGAAAATTTATCTAGCTTAACGTGGGCACTGGACTCGTGTCATTATTAGCTCAAAATGAAAAGTTACGGACGATTTATTGCGGACATGTTAAGTTGATTGGCCAGTTAATATGATTATTCTAAACTAATCATTGGGTCTCATTCAGTAAAGGCTTTTAAATGAAAAAAAATGCATGTCATCACACAATTTTGGAGAGATTGGATTACTTGGACAATTTGTCGTATCTATTTCTGTCTCATATTTTGACACAATATAGAAAATTGAACTACCTTAATGTGAGCATTGGATTCGTGTCCTTCTGAGGTATAAATAAAAAATTATGGACAATTTATTGAAGACATGACAAGTTGATCAGCTAGTTAAAATGATCATTCTGAACTGATGATTGGTGCTCATTGAGTAAAAGCTTAATAATAAAAAATAATGCATGGCATCACGCAATTTGGAATGGAATGAAGTACTTGGATGCTTTGTCTTATCTATTTCGGTCTCAAATTTTGTCACAATATAGGAACATAATTTGGAAGCCCGGAAATTTTTTGATATGTTAGATGCATCCAAGCAGCCTTTGTATAAAGGATGTAGAGATGGATTATCGCCTTTATCTGCTGCAAGCAGGTTGATGACGATAAAGACAGATTTCAACTTGTCTGAAGATTGTGTGAATGCGATAGCTGATTTTGTTAGAGATATATTACCTCAAGATAATATTGCACCTGCTTCATATTACGAGGTTCGAAAACTTGTATCTGGTCTTGGATTGCCATATCAGATGATCGATGTATGTATTGACAACTGCATGATCTATTGGAGAAATGATGAAAACCGCATGAAGTGCCGATTTTGACACAAACCTCGATTTCAAGAGAAGCGGTAGAGTACCTATTCAGCATAAACGGATGTGGTATTTTCCATTAACAGAGAGGTTAAAGAGGTTATATCAATCTGAACACATGGCAAAACCTATGAGATGGCATGCAGAACATAATTCAAATGGAGAAATTGTGCATCCCTCGGATGCAGAAGCATGGAAACATTTTCAACAGGTTTATCCTAGTTTTGCATATGAGCCTAGAAACGTATACTTCGGGTTATCTACAGATGGATTCAACTCTTTTGGGAAGCATGGGAGGCAATACTCGTTCTGGCCAGTTTTTATTTCTATTAATTCTCGTCCCCGGCCCAGAGCATACTAAGCAATCGCTTGATATTTTCTTGCAGCCACTAATTCATGAGATAAAAACATTATGGGAAAATGGTGTCGAAGCATTCGATGTTTCCAACCAACAGAACTTCTTGATGCAAGCAGTACTTATGTGGACGATAAGAGATTTTCCAGCATATGGTATGTTATCAGGATGGTCGACGCATGGAAGATTAGCATCCCCATATTGTCAAGATAATACTGATGTGTTCCAACTGAAACACGGACGAAAGACTAGTTGGTTTGATTGTCATCGTCGATTTCTACCACAAGATCATCCATATCACCGGAGCACGACATTGTTTAGGAAAAAAAAAATTGATGCTCCACCTCCTATTCTTGACGGGAATTATATGATGACTCAACTTAGAGATTTTGGTGTTAAGAGAACGGCTTCATGTGGAGGTAACGGACATTACCCTGTTGATGGTTGTGGCGAATACCATAAATACCATAATTGGCACAAGAAGAGCATTTTTTGGGATTTACCATATTGGAAGGACCACTTGTTGCGCCATAATCTAGATGTTATGCACATTGAGAAGAATTGTTTTGACAACATAATGAATATCATTCTAAATGTGCAAGGAAAAACAAAAGATAATTTGAAAGCTAGATTGGATTTTCCGGATATTTTTTCCCGGAAGGAACTACATGTAATGTCAAATGGAAAATCATTATCTCCCGCATTCCGGTTGGATGCGCATGCAAAAGATGAATTCTTTGACTGGATTAAGCATAGTGTCAAATTTCCAGATGGATACGCATCTAATCTTCGTAATAGTGTCGATACTATTGAAGGTAAATTTTCAGGGATGAAAAGTCATGATTGTCATGTTGTCATGCAAAGATTATTCCCATTTGCCTTTAGCGATGTACTGCCTAAAAACGTCCACGGAGCAATTGCAGGTACGATGTTTACATTATTTAATATATAAAAAATAATTTCATATATTATATGATATTAAAATATATTTTTTATATAGGGATTGGAGCAATTGCAGGTACGATGTTTACATTATTTTATATATAAAAAATAATTTCATATATTATATGATATTAAAATATATTTTTTATATAGGGATTGGTGCTTTTTTCCGAGATTTATGTACAAGATCACCTACTATAGACGATATCCGAAATTTGGAGGAAAAAATACCGGTTCTCATTTGTAACCTGGAGAAAATATTTCCACCAGCAGTTTTTGATGTTATGGAGCATCTTCCTATTCACCTCTCTAGAGAAGCAGCACTTGGAGGACCTGTTCAGTACCGATGGATGTATCCTTTTGAGAGATATATGTTCCACCTAAAGAAAAAAATTAAAAATCTTGCCAGGGTTGAAGGTTCAATCGTCGCACAAAGTATTAATGAAGAAACATCTAACTTTGCCAGCTACTATTTTCCATCACAAGTGCAAAAAAAAATATACGACCTTCACGACATGATGATGGAGGAGAAAAAGCAAGCTATTCAGTGTATGTGCCTGAAATATTTGCACAAATTGGATGTTTAAGTGGAAAAGGGAAGACGCGACGCCTATCGGGGAGGAACACAATCACTTGCATTTGTATATTTTGACAAATTGCGATGACGTTTTGGAATATGAAAGGTACATTCAATTTAATTTTGTTTGTAGTTATTATTATAATTTATTGTTAATTTTTTTTCATAATTAACAGGATATACATGGAACAAATACGTGTTCATTATTCAAATTACAGCGAGAATGAGTTGGTCGAACTTAAAAAAAGCGAATTTGCAAAATGGTTGCATTTTTATGTTAATGTTACCACAATTATGTAATATTCAATAATAATTTACTATATATCTATATATATATATATATATTTTTATAATTTACTATATTCTATTATTTTGTAGGTTACTACAGGTCCTTCTAGGGGTATAACGTTTCCCACGTGGTTAGTTGAGTTGGTGAGTGGTCCTACATTTACTGCAAAATCTTATCCAATGTACTGCACTCGTGAATATGCTTTTAAGAGTCATCGCGAAGGAAACTTACAAATAACTTGTAATTATGGTGTATCTATTTCTGTCTCAAATTTTGTCGCAATATAGAAAATTGAGCTAGCTTAACGTGGGCACAAGATTCGTGTAATTCTGAGCTCTAAATCAAAAGTTACAGACGATTTAGTGTAGAGATGGCAAGTTGATTGGCAAGTTAAATTGATCATTATGAACTGATCATTGATGCTCATTAAGTAAACGCTTATAATGAAGTAAAATGCATGGCATCACACAGTTTTCGATACATTGGATTACTTTGACACTTTGTCATATCTATTTCTGTCTCAAATTTTGTCACAATATAGAAAATTGAACTAGCTTAGTGTGGACATTAGATTCGTATACTTTTGAGCTATAAATCAAAAGTTATGGACGATTTAGTGCAAACATGACAAGTTGATCAGCTAGTTAAAATGATTATTCTAAACTCATGATTGGTGCTCATTGAGCAAAAGCTTAATAATGAAAAATAATGCATGGCATCACGCAGTTTGGAATGGATTGAAGTGCTTGGATGCTTTGTGGTCTCCATATCTATCACAAATTTCGTCAAAATATAGAAATTTGAGCTAGCTTAACGCTTGCATTGGATTCTTGTCATTCTGAGTTCAAAATCAAAAGTTATGGATGATTTAGTGCCGACATGTCAAGTTGATCGGACAGTTAATAAGATTATTCTAAACTGATCATTGGTGCTCATTGAGTAAAAGCTTATAAATGAAGCAAAATGCAGGGCATCACATAGTTTTGGATAGATTAGATTACTTGCACGCTTTATCATATCTATTTTTGTCGCAAATTTTGTTATAATATAGAAAATTGAGCTAGCTTAACATGGCATTGGATTCGTATCATTCCGATCTCTAGATCAAAAGTTATAGACGATTTGTCAAGTTGATCGGGTAGTTAATATGATCATTATAAACTGATAATTGGTGCTCATTAAGTAAAGGCTTATAAATGAAGCATAATACATGGCATCACACTGTTTTGAATAGATTGAATTACTTGGATGCTTTGTCATATCTATTTCGGTCTCAGATTTTGTTACAATATAGAATATTGAGCTAACTTAACATGGGCATTGGATTAGTGTCAATCGAAGATCAAAATCAAAAGTTACAGATAATTTATTGCGGACATGTCAAGTTGATCGGCCAAATAATATGATCATTCTAAACTGATAATTGGTGCTCATTAAGTAAAAACTTATAAATGAAAAATAATGCATGGCATCATGCAGTTTGGGAATGATTGGATTACTTGGACGCTTTGCCGCATCTATTTTTGTCTCAAACTTTGTCAAAATATAGAAAATTGAGCTAGCTTAGCGTGGCCTTTGGATTCGTTGCATTCCGAGTTCAAAAGCAAACGTTACGGACGATTTAGTGCGGATATGTCAAGTTGATCGGCTAGTTAAAGGGATCATTCTAAACTTATCATTTGTGCTCATTGAGTAAAGCCTTATAAATGAAGCATAATGCATGGCATCACACAGTTTTGGATAGATTGGATTACTTGGATGCTTTGTTGTCTCTATTTCTATCTCAAATTTTGTCAAAATATAGAAAATTGAGGTAGCTTAACGTGGGCATTGAATTCATGTCATCATAAGCTCTAAATCAAAAGTTAGAGACGATTTACTGTGGGCATGTCAAGTTAATCGGTCAGTTAATATGATTATTCAAAACTGATCATTAGTGCTCATTGAGTAAAGGATTATAAATGAAGCATAATGAATGGCACCACGCAGTTTGGGATAGATTGGATTATTTGGACGCTTTGTCGTCCCTACTTCTCTCTAAAATTTTGTCTAAATATATAAAATTTATCTAGATTAACGTGGGCACTGGACTCGTGTCATTATGAGCTCAAAATCAAAAGTTACTTACGATTTAGTGAGGACATGTTAATTTGATCGGCCAGTTAATATGATTATTCTAAACTGATCATTTGTGCTCACTGAGTAAAGGCTTATAAATGAAGCAAAATGCATGGCATCACACAATTTTGGATATATTGGATTACTTGGACACTTTGACGTATCTATTTCTATCTCAAATTCTCTCACAATATAGAAAATGGAACTAGCTTAATGTGGGCATTGGATTCGTGTCATTCTAAGCTATAAATCAAAAGTTATGGACGATTTAGTGCAGACATGACAAGTTGATCGCTAGTTAAAATGATCATTCAGAACTGATGATTTGTGCGCATTGAGTAAAAGCTGAATAATGAAAAATAATGCACGGCATCACGCAGTTTTGAATGGATTGAACTACTTGGATGCTTTGTCATATCTATTTCTGTCTCAAATTTTGCCACAACATAGAAAATTGAGCTAGCTTAACGTGGGACAGGATTCGTGTAATTCTGAGATCTAAATCAAAACTTACGGACGATTTAGTGCAGAGATGTCAAATAGATTGGCCAGTTAAATTGATCATTATGAACTGAACATTGATGCTCATTAAGTAAAGGCCTATGAATGAAGTAAAATGCCTGGCATCACAGAATTTTGGATAGATTGGATTACTTGGAAGCTTTTTTGTATCAATTTCGGTCTCAAATTTTGTCACATTATAGAAAATTGAACTAGCTTAACGTGGGCATAGGATTCGTGTAATTCTGAGCTTTAAAACAAAAGTTACGGACAATTTAGTGCAGACATGACAAGTTGATTGCCTAGTTAAAATGATCATTCTAAACTTATGAATGAAAAATAATGCATGACATCACGTAGTTTGGGATGGATTGGATTACGTGGACACTTTGTCGAATCTATTTTTGTCTCAAACTTTGTGGGAATATATAATTTTGAGCTATCTTAACGTGGGCATTGGATTTGTGTCATTCTGAGCTCTAAATCAAAAGTTATGGACGATTTAGTGCGGACATGTCAAGATGATCGGCCAGTTAAAGTGATCATTTTAAGCTGATCATTGGTGCTCAATGAGTAAAGGCTTATAAATGAACCAAAATGCATGACATCACACAGTTTTCGATAGATTGGATTAGTTGTACGCTTTGTCGTCTCTACTTCCATCTCAAATTTTGTCAAAATATAGAAAATTTATCTAGCTTAACGTGGACATTGGATTCGTGTCATTCTGAGGTCAAAATCAAAAGTTACAGACGATTTAGTGCAGACATGTCAAGTTGATCGGCCAGGTAATATGATTATTCTAAACTAATCATTGGTGCTCATTGAGTAAAGGCTTATAAGTGAAGCATAATGTTTGGCATCACACACTTTTGGATAGATTGGATTACTTGGACGATTTGTCGTGTCTATTTCTGTCTCAAATTTTGTCACAATATAGAAAATTAAACTAGCTTACTATGGCTTGATGCCATACTATATGCTTCATTTATAAGGCTTTACTTGGGCATTGGATCCGTGTCATTCTGAGCTATAAATCAAAAAGTATGCACAATTTAGTGTAGACCTCACAAGTTGATCGACCAGTTAAGACGATCATTCTAAACTGGTCATTGGTGCTCATTAAGTAAAGCCTTTTAAATGAAGCATATAGTATGGCATCAAGCATTTAGGGATAGATTCGATTACTGGGCCGCTTTGTCGTCTATAATTTTGTCTTAAATTTTGTCAAAATATAGAAAATTGAGGTAGATTAACGTGGGCATTGGATTCGTGTCATTCTGAGCTCTAAAGCAAAAGTTATGGACGATTTTGCGGACATGTCAACTTGATCTGCCAGTTAAAGTGGTCTTTCTAAACTAATCATTGGTGCTCATCGAGTAAAGGCTTATAAATCAAGCATAATGCATGGCATCACACAGTTTTAGATAGATTGGATTACTTGGACGCTTTGTTGTATCTAGTTCTGTGTCAAATTTTGTCACAATATAGAAAATTGAACTAGCTTAATTTGGGCATTGGATTTGTGTAATTTTGAGCTAAAACTCAAAAATAATGGACGATTTACTGCAGACATGACAAAGTCATTGGCTAGTTAAAGTGGTCTTTCTAAACTAATCATTGGTGCTCATTGAGAAAAGGCTTATAAATCAAGCATAATGCATGGCATCACACAGTTTTCAAGCATAAGAAATAGATACGACAAAGTGTCCAAGAACTCCAACCCATCCCAAACTGCGTGATGCCATGCATTATTTTTAATTTATAAGCTTTTACTGCATCAGCACCAATGATCAGTTTAGAATTATCATTTTAACTGGCCGATCAACTTGACATGTCCGCTTTAAATCATCCGTAACTTTTGATTTAGAGTTTAGAATGAGAGGAATCCAGTGCCCGCGTTAAGGTAATTCAATTTTCTTTATTGTGACAAAATTTGAGACAAAAATAGATACGACAAAGTGTCCAAGTATTCCAAACTGCGTGATTTCATGCATTATTTTTCATTATTAAGCTTTTACTCAATGAGCACCAATAATCAGTTTAAAATGATCATTTTAACTACCCGATGAACTTGTCATGTCTGCAATAATTCGTACATAACTTTTGATTTATAGCTCAGAATGACACGAACCCAATGCCCATTTTAAGCTAGTTCAATTTTCTTTATTTTGACAAAATTTGAGACAGAAATAGATGCAACAAAGTGTCCAAGTAATCCAATATATCCAAAATTATGTGATGCCATGCATTATGCTTCATTAATAAGCCTTTACTCAATGAGCACCAATGATCTGTTTTGAATAATCATATTAACTGGCTGATCAATTTGACATGTCCGCATTAAATCATCTGTAACTTCTGATTTAGAGCTCAGAATGAGATGAATCCAATGCCCACGTTAACCTAACTCAATTTTCTATATTTTGACAAAATTTGAGACAGATATAGAGAAGACAAAGCTTCCAAGTAATCCATTCTATCCAAAACTGTGTGATGTCATGCATTATGCTTGGTTTATAAGCTTTTACTCAATAAGCACCAATAACCAGTTTAGAATGATCACTTTAACAGGCCGATCAACTTGACATGTCGGCACTAAATCATCCATAGCTTTTGATTTAGAGCTCAGAATAATACGAATCTAATGTTCACGTTAAGCTAGCTCAATTTTTTATATTATCAGAAAATTTGAGACATAAATAGATACAAAAAAGCATCCAACTAATCCAATCTATCCAAAACTATGTAATATTACGTATTATGCTTCATTTATAAGTCTTTACTCAATGAGCACTAATGATCAGTCTAGAATGATCACTTTATCTTGTTGATCAACTTGACACGTCAACACTAAATAATCCATAGCTTTTGATTTAGAGCTCAAAATGACACGAACCCAATGACCACGTTAAGCTATCTCAGTTTTCTATAATTTTACATTATTTGAGATGGAAATAGAGACGAAAAAGTGTCCAAGTAATCCAATCTATCCAAACTGCTTGATGCCATGCATTATTCTTCATTTATAAGCTTTTACTCAATGATCACTAATGATCAGTTTAGAATGATCATTTTAACTGGTCGATCAACTTGTCATGTCTGCACTAAATCGTCCATAACTTTTGATTTATAGCTCAGAATGACACGAATCCAATGCCAAATTACACTAGTTCAATTTTATATATTGTGACCAAATTTGAGACAAAAATAGACACAACAAAGTGTC
The DNA here is from genome assembly GCA_018901935.1 of Pugionium cornutum. NCBI lineage: Eukaryota > Viridiplantae > Streptophyta > Magnoliopsida > Brassicales > Brassicaceae > Pugionium > Pugionium cornutum. The sequence continues at coordinate 27,111,451 of JAENJI010000013.1, read as the reverse complement.
TAAGTAATTCAATACATCCCAAACTGCGTGATGCCATGCATTATTTTTCATTTATAAGCTTCTACTCAATGATCACCAATTATAAGTTTGGAATGATCATTTTAACTGGTCGATGATTTTGTCATGTTTGCACTAAATAGTCCGTATTTTTTGCTTATAGCGCAGAATGATACGAATCCAATGCCCACATTAATCTAGTTCAGTTTTTTATATTTGAGATATAAATATAATACGACAAAGCATCCAAGTAATCCAATCTATCCAAAACTGTGTGATGCCATGCATTATGCTTCATTTACAAGCCTTTACTGAATGAGCACCAATGATTAGTTTAGAATGTTCACTTTAACAGGACGATCAACTTGATATGTCCGCACTAAATCGTCCGTAACTTTTGATTTAGAGCTTACAATGACATGAATCCGATACCCATGTTAAGCTAGATGAATTTCTATACTATGGCAAATTTTGAGACTAAAATAGAGACGACAAAGCGTCCAGTAATCCAATCTATCCAAACTGCTTGATGCCATGCATTATGTTTCATTTATAAAAATTAGCTTAATCAGCACCAATAATCAGTTTAGAATGATCACTTTAACTGGCCACTCAACTTGTCACATCTATATCATCCGTAAGTTTTGATTTAAAGCTCATAATGACACGAATCTAGTGCCCACCTTAAGCTAGCTCAATTTTTTATATTGTAAAAAAAATGAGATAGAAATAATCACGACAGAGCGTCCATGTAATCTAATCTATCCAAAACTATGTCATGCCATGCGTTATGCTTTATTTATATGCCTTTACTCAATGAGCACCAACAATGAGTTAAGAATAATCATATTAACTGGTTGATCAACTTGACATGTCCGCACTAAATTGTCCGTATCATTTTTATTTTGAGCTCTGAATGACACGGATATAGTGCCCACGTTAAGCTAGATAAATTTTCTATATTTTGACAAAATTTGAGACGGAAGTAGAGACGACAAAGCGTTCTAGTAATCCAATCTATCCCAAACTGATTAATGGCAGGTATTATGCTTCGTTTATAAGCCTTTACTCAATTAGTACCAATAATCAGTTTAGAATAATCATATTAACTGGCCGATGAACTTGACACATGTACGCGCTAACTCATTTATAACTTTTGATTTAGAGCTCAAAATAACACGAATCCTATGCATACGTTAAGTTAGCTCAGTTTTCTATATTTTGACAAAATTTTAGACAGAAATAGAGACGACAAATTGTCCAAATAATCCAATTTATCCAAACTCCTTCACGCCATGTATTATGTTTCATTTTAAGCCTTTACTTAATGAGCACCAATGATGAGCTTAGAATGATCACTTTAACTCGCCAATCAACTTGACATCTCCGCACTAAATCGTCCGTAACTTTTGATTTAGAGCTCAGAATGACACGAATCCAATGCCCACGTTAACCTAGCTCAATTTTCTATATTGTGACAAAATTTGACACAGAAATAGATACGACAAAGCGTCCAAGTAATCCAATCCATCCCAAACTGCGGGATGCCATGCATTATTTTTCACTTATAAGCTTTTACTTAATGAGAACCAATGATCAATTTAGAATGATCATTTTAACTGGCCGATCAACTTGTCATGTCTGCACTATATTGTCCATAATTTTTGATTTAGAGCTCCGAATGACAAGAATCCAATGCCCACGATAAGCTAGCTCAATTTTCTATATTTTGACAAAATTTGGGACAGATATAGAGACAACAAAGCATCCAAGTAATCCAATCTATCCCAAACGGCGTGATGCCATGCTTTATGTATGATTTATATGACTTTACCTAATAAGCACCAATGATAAGTTTAGAATGTTCACTTTAACTGCCCGATGAACTTGACTTCTACACACTAAATCGTCAGTAACTTTTGATTTAGAGCTCTAAAACACACGAACCAAATGCCCACGTTAAGTTAGCTCAAATTTTTATATTGTAATAAAATTTGAGACAGAAATAGATACGACAAAGCGTCCAAGTAATCCAATCTATCCAAAATTGTGGATTCCATGCATTATGCTTCATTGATAATCTTTACTCAAAGAGCACCAATGATAAGTTTACAATGATCATTTTAACTGGCCGATCAACTTGTCATGTATGCACTAAATCGTCCATAACTTTTGATTTATAGCTTAGAATGACACGAATCCAATGCCCACATTAAGCTAGTTCAATTTTCTATATTGTGTCAAAATTTGAGACATAACTAGATACGACAAAGCATCCAAGTAATCCAATCTATCCCAACCTGCGTGATGCCATGCGTTATGCTTCATTTATAAGCCTTTACTCAATGAGCACCAATGATCTGTTGAGAATGATCACTTTAACTACCCAATCAATTTGACTTGTTCGCACTAAATCGTTTGTAACTTTTGATTTAGTGCTCAGAATGACACGAATCCAATGCCCACGTTAACCTTGCTCAATTTTCTATATTTTGACAAAATTTGAGACAAATATAGAGACAACAAAGGGTCCAAGTAATCCAATCTATCCAAACTCCTTGATGCCATACATTATGCTTCATTTATAAGTCTCTACTTAATGAGCACCAATGATCAGTTTAGAATGATCACTTAAACTGGCCAATCAACTTGACATGTCCGCACTAAATCGTCCTTAACTTTTGATTTCGAGCTTAGAATTACACGAATCCAATGCCCACGTTAAGCTAGCTCAATTTTCTATATTCTGACAAAATTTTGAGATAGAAATAGATAGACAAAGCGTCCAAGTAAACCAATACATCCCAAACTCCATGATGCCATGAATTATTTTTCATTTATAAGCTTTTATTAAATGAGCGCAAATGATCTGTTTAAAATGACCATTTTAACAGACTGGTCAACTTGTCATGTCTGCACTAAATCGTGCATAACTTTTGATTTATAGCTCGGAATGACACAAACCCAGTGCCCACTTTAAGCTAGTTCAATTTTCTATATTGTGACAAAATTGGAGACAGAAATAGACACAACAAAGCATCCAAGTAATCCAATATATCCAAAAATATGTGATGCCATGCACTATGCTTCTTTAATAAGCCTTTAATTAATGAGCACCAATGATCAATTTATAATAATCATATTAACTGGCCGATCAACTTCACATGTGCACCGTAAATCATCCATAACTTTTCATTTTGACCTCAGAATGACACGAATCCAATTACCACGTTAATCTAACTCAATTTTCTATATTTTGACAAAATTTGAGACAGATATAGGGAAGACATTACGTCCAAGTAATCCAATATATCAAAAACTATGTGATGCCATGTATTATGCTTTATTTATAAGCCTTCACTCAATGAGCAGTAGTGACCAGTTTAGAATGATCACTTTAACAGGCCGATCAACATGACATTTCCGAACTAAATTGTCCGTAACTTTTGATTTAGAGCTCAGAATGACACGAATCTAATCCCCAGGATAAGCTAGGTCAATTTTCTATACTGTGACAAAATTTGACACATAAATAGATACGACAAAGCGTCCAAATAGTCGAATCAATCCCAAAATGCGTGATGCCATGCATTATTTTTCATTTATAAGCTTTTACTAAATGGAACCAATGATCAAACTGCCCGATCAACTTGTCATGTCTGAACTATATCATCCATAACTTTTTATTTATTGTTTAGAATTACACGAATCCAACTCACACATTAAGGTAGTTCCATTTTCTATATTGTGACAAAATTTAAGACCGAACTAGATACGACAAGGCATCGAAGTAGTACAATCTATCCCAAACTCCTTGATGCCATGCATTATGCATCATTTATAAGCCGTTACATAATGAGCACCAAAGATCAGTTTAGAATGATCACTTTAACTAGGCGATCAACTTGACATGTCCGCACTAAATTGTTTATAACTTTTGATTTAGAGCTCAGAATGATATGAATCCAATGTCCACGTTAAGCTAGCTAAATTTTCTATTGTTTGACAAAATTTGAGACAAAAATAGAGATGATAAAGCGTCCAAATAATCCAATCTACCCAAACATGTGTGATGCCATGCATTAGGCTTCATTTATAAGCCTTTACTTAATGAGTACAAGTGATGAGTTTAGAATGATCACTTTAACCGGCCATTCGACTTGACATGTCCGCACTAAATCGTCCGCAACTTTTGATTTAGAGCTTAGAATGAGACGAATCTAATGCCCATGTTAAACTAGCTGAATTTTCTATATTGTAACAAAATTTGAGAGAAAAATATACATGACAAAGCCTCCAAGTAATCCAATTTATCCAAAACTGTGTGATGCGATGAATTATGCTTCATTTATAAGCATTTACTCAATGATCAGCAATGATCAGTTTAGAATAATCAATTTAACAGTCCAATCAACTTGACATGTACACACTGAATCGTTTGTAACATTTGATTCTCAGCTCAGAATGACACGAATCCAATGCCCACGATAAGCTAGATAAATTTTCTATATTTGAACAAAATTTGAGACAGAAGTAGAGATGACAAAGCGTCCAAGTAATCCAATCTATCACAAACTGCGTGATACCATGCCTTAGGCTTCATTTATAAGCTTTTACTAAATGAGCACGAATGATCATTTTAGAATGATCATTTTAACTGGCATATCAACTTGGCATGTCTGCACTAAATCGTTTAGAACTTTTGATTTGGAGCTAAGAATGAAATGAATCTAATGTCCACGTTAAGCTAGCTCAATTTTCTATGGTTTGACAAAATTTGAGACATAAATAGAGATGACAAAGTGTCCAAGTAGTCCAATCTATCCAAAACTGTGTGATGCCATGCATTATGCTTCATTTATAAGCCTTTACTTAATGAACACCAATGATGAGTTTAGAATGATCACTTTAACTGGCCAATAAACTTGACATGTCCGCCATAAATAGTCAGCAACTTTTGATATAGAGTTCAGAATGACACGAATCCCATGCCCACGTTAAACTAGCTCAATTTTCTATATTGTAACAATATTTTAGACAGGAATAGACACGAGAAATCTTCCAAGTAATCCAATCTATCCAAAAACTGTATGAGGCCATGCATTATGCTTTTTTATAAGCCTTTACTCAATGAGCAGCATTGATCAGTTTAGAATAATCATATTAACCGGATGATTAACTTGACATCTCCACACTAAAAAGTCCGTAACTTTTGATTTTGAGTTTTGAATGAACAAATCCAATGCCCACATTAAGCTAGATAAATTTTCTATAGTTTGACAAAATTTTGTGACAGAAGTAGAGACGACAAAATGTCCAAGTAATCCAATATATCCCAAACTGCGTGATACCATGCCTTATCCTTCATTTACAAGCCATTTCATAATGAGCACCAATGATCATTTTAGAATGCTCATTTTAACTGGCCGATCAACTTGACTTGTGCTCACTAAATCGTCTATAACTTTTTATTTAGAGCTCAAAAAGACACGAATCTAATACCCACGTTAACATAGCTCATTATTCTATAGTTTGAAAATTTTTGAGACACAAATACAGATGACAAAGTGTCCAAGTAAACCAATCTATCCAAAACTACGTTATGCCATGTTGTATGCTTAATTTATAAGCCTTTACTTCATGAGCACCAATGATTAGTTTAGAATGATCACTTTAACTGGTCGATGGATTTGATATGTCTGCACTAAATCGTCTATAACTTTTTATTTAGAGCTTAGAATGACACGAATCCAATGCCCACGTTAAGCTAGCCCAAGTTTCTATATTTTGACAAACTTTGAGACAGAAATAAAGACGACAAAGCATCCAACTAATCCAATCTATCCAAACTACTTGATGCCATGCATAATGCTTCATTTATAAGCTTTTACTTAATAAGCACCAATGGTCAGTTTAGAATGATCACTTTAACTGACCACTCAACTTGACATGTTCGTACTAAATCGTTCGTAGCTTTTGATTTGGAGGTCGGAATGACACAAATCCAATGCCCACGTTAAGCTAGCTCAATTTTCTATATTGTAACAAAATTTGAGACAGAAATAGATACGACAAGCTTCCAAGTAATCCAATCTATCCAAAACTGTGTGATGCCAAGAATTATGCTTCTCTTATAAGCCTTTACTCAATGAGTTACAATGATCAGTTTAGAATAATCATATTAACTGACCAATCAACTTGACATGTCCACACTAAATCGTCCATAACTTTTGATTCTGAGCTTAGAATGACACGAATCCAATGCCCATGTTAAACTAGTTATATTTTCAGTATTTTGACAAAATTTGATATAGAACTAGATACAACAAAGCGTCCAAGTAATCCAATCTATCCCAAACTGCATGATGACATGCCTTATGCTTCATTTATAAGCCTTTACTTAATAAGCACCAATGATCATTTTCGAATGATCATTTTCACTGGCCGATCAAATTGACATATCCGCACTAAATCGTCCGGAACTTTTGATTTAGAGCTCATAATGACCCGAATCCATTGCCCATGTTAAGCTAGCTCAATTTTCTATATTGTGACAAAATTTGAGACACAAATAGATACGACAAAGCGTCCAAATAATCCATTCCATCCCAATCTGCGTGATGCCATGCATTATTCTTCATTTATAAGCTTTTACTCCATGACCCCCAATGATCAGTTTAGAATGATCACTTTAACCGGCCGATCAACTTGACATGTCCACACTAAATCATCCCTAACTTTTGATTTAGAGCTAAGAATGACACAAATCCAATGTCCACGTCAAGCTAGTTCAATTTTCTATATTTTGACAAAATTTGGGACACAAAAAGAGACAACAAAGTGTCCAAGAATCCAATCTATCCAAAACTGTGTGATGCCATACTTTATGCTTCATTTACAAGCCTTTACTTAATGAGCACCCATGGTCAGTTTAGAATTATCACTTTAACTGTGCGATAAACTTGACATATCCGCATTAAATCGTCTGTAACTTTTGATTTAGAGCTCAGAAACACAAGAATCCAATGCACACTTTAAGCTAGCCCAATTTTCTATATTGTAACAAAATTTGAGACAGAAATAGATACAAAAAAGTTTCCAAGTAATCCAATCTAGCCAAAACCACATTTTCCCGTGCATTATGCTTCATTTATAAGACATTATTCAATGAGCGCAAATGATCAGTTTAGAATGATCACTTTAACTGGCCGATCAACTCGACATGTCCGGACTAAATCGTCCCTAACTTTTGATTTAGAGCTCAGAATGACACGAATCCATTGCCCATGTTAAGCTAGCTCAGTTTTCTATATTTTGACAAAACATTGAGATAGAAATAGAGGCGAAAAAGCGTCCAAGTAATCCAATCTATCCAAACTCCTTGATGCCATGCTTTATGCTTCATTTATAAGCCTCTACTTAATGAGCACCAATGATCAGATTAGAATGATCAGATTAGAATGATCACTTTAACTGGCCGACCCACTTGACATGTCCGCACTATGTCATCCGTACCTTTTGATTTAAACCTGAGAATGACACGAATCCAGTGACCAAGTTAAGCTAGATAAATTTTCTATATTTTAACAAAATTTGAGATAGAAGTAGAGACGACAAAGCATCCATGTAATCCATCTATCCCAAACTGCATGATGCATGCATTATGCATAATTTTTAATCCTTTACTTAATGAGCATCAATAATCATTTTAGAATGATCATTTTAACTAGCCGATCAACTTGACATGTCCGCACTAAATCATCTTTAATTTTTGATTTAGAGCTCAGAATGACCCGAATCCAGTGCCCAAGTTAAGCAAGCTCAATTTTTTATATTTTGAGAAAATTTGAGATAGAAATAGATACAACAAATCGTCCAAGCAATCCAATGTATCCAAAGCTGTGTGATGCCATGCATCATGCTTCATTTATAAGTGTTTACTCAATGAGCACCAACAATCATTTCCGAATGATCACTTTAACTCGTCGATGAACTTGACATGTCCGCACTAAATCGTCTTTAACTTTTGATTAAGAGCTCAGAATGACATGAATCCAATGCTCACGTTAAGCTAGCTCAATTTTCTATATTTTTACAAATTTTGAGACAGAAATATATACGAAAAATCGTCCAAGTCATCAAAATTTCTATATTTTGAGAAATTTTGAGAGAGAAATAGAGATGACAAAGCGTCCAAGTAATCCAATCTATCCCAAACTGCGTGATGCCATGCTTTATGCTTCATTTATAAGCCTTTACTTAAAGAGCACCAACGATCAGTTTAGAGTGATCACTTTAACTGTCCGATAAACTTTACATCTCTGCACTAAATCGTCCGTAACTTTTGATTTAGAGCTTAGAATGACAAGAATCCAATGCTACGTTAAGCTTGCTCAATTTTCTATATTGTAACAAAATTTGAGACAGAAATAGATACGACAAAGCGTGCAAGTAATCCAATAAATCCAAAACTGTGTGATGCCATGCATTATGCTTCATTTAGAAGCCTTTACTCAATGAGCACCATTGATCAGTTTAGAATAATCATATTAACCGGCCGATCAACTTGACATGTCCGCACTAAATCATCCGTAACTTTGATTTAGAGCTCAAAATGACACATATCCAATGCCCACATTAAGCTAGCTAAATTTTCTATATATTGCAAAATTTGAGACAGAAATAGAGTCGACAAAGCGTCCAAGTAATCCGATAAATCCAAAACAATGTATTATCTTCAAGCCTTTACTATCCATATTAAAACTTGACTGTTTGATTTTAGAGCTCCATGCATTATGCTTCATTTATAAACCTTCACTCAATGAGTACCAATGATTAGTTTAGAATTTTCATATTAACCCGCTGATCAACTTGACATGTTCGCACTAAATAGTCTTTAACTTTAGATTTTGAGTTAAGAACGACTCGAATCCAATGTCCACGTTAAGCTAGCTCAATTTTCTATATTGTGGCAAAATTTGAGACAGAAATAGAGACGAAAAAGTGTTTAGGTAATCGAATATATCCCAAACTACGTGATTCCATGCTTTATGTTTCATTTATAAGCCTTTACTTAATGAGCTCCAATGATTAGTTTAGAATGATTACTTTAACTGGCAGATAAACTTACATGTTTGCAGTAAATCATTTGTAACTTTTGATTTAGAGCTCAGAATGATACAAATCCAATGCCGACTTTAAGCTAGCTCAATTTTCTATATTGTAACAAAATTTGAGATTGAAATATATATATACGACAAAGCGTCCTAGTATTCCAATCTATCCAAAACTGTTTGATGCAATGCATTATGCTTCATTTATAAGCCCTTACTCATGAGCACCAATTATCAATTAATAATAATCATATTAACTGGCCGATGAAATTGATATGTTCACACTAAATCGTCAGTAACTTTTGATTTTGCGCTCAGAATGACACGAATCCAATGCCCATGTTAAGCTAGTTAAATTTTCTATATTTTAATAAAATTTGAGACAGAAATAGAGACGACAAAGCGCTCAAGTGATCCAATCTATCCAAAACTGTGTGATGCCATGCATTATGCTTCATTTATAAGCCTTTACTCAATGAGCACCAATGATCAGTTTAGAATAATCATATTAACTTGGCGATCAACTTGACGTGACGCACTAAATTGTCCGTAAACTTTTGATTTTGAGCTCATAATGATACGAATCAATGCTCACGTTAAGCTTGTTAAATTTTCAACAGTTAAACAAAATTTGAGACAGAATTAGAGACGACAAAGCGTGCAAGTATTCCAATCTTTCCCAAACGGCGTGATCTCATGTTTTATGCTTCATTTATAAGCCCTTACTTAAGGAGCACCAATGACCAGTTTAGAATGATAACTTTAAGTGGCCGATTAACTTGACATGTCAACAATAAATCATCCGTAAATTTTGTATTTACAGCTCAGAATGACAAGAATCCAATATCCACGTTAAGCTAGCTCAATTTTTTATTGTAATTGAATATGAGACAAAAATAGATACGACAAAGCGTCCAAGTAATCCAATCTATCCAAAACTGTGTGATGTCATGCATTATGCTTTATTTATAAGCCTTTACTCAATGAGCAACAATTATCAATTTAGAATAAACATATTAAATGGCCGATGAACTTGACATGCCGACACTAAATCGTCAGTAACTTTTGATTTTGCGCTCAGAATGACACGAATATAATGCCCACGTTAAGCTAGATAATTTTTCTATATTTTAACAAAATATGAGATAGAAATAGAGACGACAAGGCGTCCATGTAATCCAATCTATCCAAAACTGTGTGATTCCATGCATTATGCTTCATTTATAAGCGTTTACTCAATGAGCACCGATGATCAGTTTAGAATAATCATATTAACTGGCCGATCAACTTGACGTGGCACACAAAATTGTCCACAAACTTTTGATTTTGAGCTCAGAATGATACGAATCAATGCCCACGGTAAACTTCCTAAATTTTCTTTATTTTGACCAAATTTCAGCTAGAAATAGAGACGACAAAGCGTCCAAGTAATTCAATCTTTCCCAAAACTGCGTGATGTCATGCTTTATGCTTCATTTATAATCCTTTACTTAAGGAGCACCAATTGCCAGTTTAGAATAATAACTTTAACTGGCCGACCAACTTCATATGTCGGCAATAAATCGTTCGTAACTTTTGATTTACAGCTTAGAATGACAAGAATCCAATAGCCACATTAAGCTAACTCAATTTTCTAGTGTAACTGAATTTGAGACAAAAAATAGATACGACAAATTGTCCAAGTAATCCAATCTATCCAAAACTGTGTAATGCCATGCATTATGCTTCATTTATAAGCCTTTACTCAATGAACACCAATGATCAGTCTAGAATGATCACTTTAACTGACTGATCTACTTGACATGTCCGCACTAAATCACCTATAACTTTTGATTTAGAGCTCCGAATGACACCAATCGAATGCCCACGTTAATCTAGCTCAATTTTCTATATTGTCACAAAATTTGAGACATAAATAGAGACGACAAAGCGTCCAAGTAATCCAATCTATCCCAAATTTCGTGATTCCATGCTTCATTTATAAGCCTTTACTTAAAGAGCACCTATGATCAGTTTAGAATGATCACTTGAACTGGCCGATCAACTTGACATGTCCGGACAAAAGAGTATGTAACTTTTGATTTAGAGCTCAGAATTAAACGAATCCAATACCCACGTTACGCTGGCTCAAGTTTCTGTATTGTAACAAAATTTGAGAGAGAAATAGATAAGACAAAGTGTCCAAGCAAGCCAATCTATCCAAAACTATAAGATGTCGTGCATTACCCTTAATTTATAAGCCTCTACTCATTGAGCACCAATGATTAGTTAGAATAATCATATTAACTGGCTGATTAAATTGACATGTATGCACCAAATCGTCCGTAATTTTCTATTTAGAGCTCAGAATGACACGAATCCAATGCCCACGTTAAGATAGCTCAATTTTCTATATTGTGACTAACTTTGAGACAGAAATAGAGATGAAAAACCGTCTAAGTAATCCAATCTATCCCCAACTGTGTTATGCTATGCTTTATGCTTCATTAACTGTCCAATAGACATGACATGTCCGCAGTAAATCGTCCGTAACTTTTGATTTTGAGTTGAGAATGACACAAATACAATGCGCACGTTAAGCAAGCTCAATTTTTCTATATTGTGACCAAATTTGAGACAGAAAAAGAGATTAAAAAGCATCTAAGTAATCCAATCTATCCCAAACTGCGTTATGCTATGCTTTATGCTTCATTTATAAGCCTTTACTTAATGAGCTCCAATGATCAGTTTAGAATGATTATTTTAATTGGCCGATAAACTTGACATTTCTGCCCTAAATCGTTCATAACTTTGATTTTGAGTTTAGAATGACACAAATCCAATGCCCACGTTAAGCTAGCTCAATTTTCTACATTGTAACAAAATTTGATACAAAAATATATAGGACAAAGCGACCAAGTATTCCAATCTATCCAAAATTGTGTGATACCATGCATTATGCTTAATTTATAAGCCTTTACTCAATTAGCACCAATGACCAATTTAGAATAATCATATTAACTGGCCGATCAACTTGATCTGTCCGCAATAAATCATTAGTAACTTTTGATTTTGAGCTCAGAATGACACGTATCCATTGCGCACGTTAAGCTAGATACATTTTTTATATTTTAACAAAATTTGAGACTGGAATAGAGATGACAAAGCGTCCAAGTTATCCAATATATCCAAAACTGTGTGATGCCATGCATTATGCTTCATTTATCAACTTTTACTCAATGAGCACCAATGATCAGTTTAGAATAATCATATAAACTGGCCGATCATCTTGACATGCCGCACTAAATCGTCCATAACTTCTGATTTTGTGTTCAGAATGACACGAATCCAATGCCCACGTTAAGGTAGCTCAATTTTCTATATTGTGACAAAATTTGAGATAGAATTAGGTACAACAAAGCATCCAAATAATTCAATTTATCTCAAACTGCGTGATGCCATGCATTATGCTTCATTTATAAGTTTTTACTCAATAAGCACCAATGATTAGTTTAGAATAATCGTATTAACTGGCTGATCAACTTGACATGTCCGCAATAAATCATCCGTAACTTTTTATTTATAGCTCAGAATGATTCCAATCCAATGCCCACGTTAAGCTAGCTCAATTTTCTTAATTGTCACAAAATTTGAGACTAAAATTGAGACGACAAAGTGACCAAGTAATCCAATCTATCCCAAACTTCTTGATGTCATGCTTTATGCTTCATTTATGCTTCATTTATGCTTCACTTAAAGAGCACCAATGATCAGTTTAGAATGATCATTTTAACTAGCCGATCAACTTGACATATCTGCATTAAATTGTCCGTAAATTTTGATTTAGACCTCAGAATGGCACGAATCCAATGCCCAGTTAAACTAGCTAAATTTTCAATATTGTAACAAAATTTGAGACAAAAATAGATACAACAAAGCGTCCAATGAGCCTTTACTCAGTGAGCACCTGTGATCAGTTTAGAATGATCACTTTAACTAGCCGATCAACTTGACGTGTCCACCCTAAATTTTCCGCAACTATTGATTTATAGCTCAGAATGACACCAATCCAATGCTCACGTTAACTTTGGAATTTGAGCTCAGAATGACACGAATCCAATGCACATGTTAATCTTGCTTAATTTTCTATATTTTGACAAATTTTAAGACAGAAATCGAGATGACAAAGCATTCAAGTAATCCAATATGTCCCAAACTTCGTAATGATATGCTTTATTCTTCATTTGTAAGATTTTACTTAAAGAGCACCAATGATCAGTTTAGAATGATCACTTTAACTGGCCGGTCAACTTGACATCTCCGCACTAAATTATCGGTAACTTTTTATTTAGAGCTAAGAAGGACACGAATCACATGCCCATGTTAAGCTAGCTCAATTTTCTATTTTGTAACTAAATTTGAGATAGAAATAGATACGACAAAGCACCCGAGTAATCCAATCTATCCAAAATTGTGTGATGCCATGCATTATGCTTCATTTATAAGCCTTTGGTCAATGATCATTTATAAACCAACGATCAGTTCTGAATGATCACTTTAACTGGCCGATCAACTTAACATGTCCGCACTAAATCATCCGTAACTTTTGATTCAGAGCTAAGAATGACATGTATCCAATGCCAAATTAAGCTAGCTAATTTTTCAATATTGTAACATTTGAGACAGAAACAGATACAAAAAGCATCCAATGAGCCTTTACTCAATGAGCAACAATAATCAGTTTAGAATGATTACTTTAATTGGACAATCAATTTAACAGGTCCACACTAAATCGTCCATAACTCTTGATTTAGAGCTCAAAATTACACAAATCCAATGCCCACGTTACGGTAGCTCAATTTCTGTATTGTAATAAAATTTAAGACGGAAATAGATAAGACAAAGCGTCCAAGTAATCCAATATATCCCAAGCAATGTGATGCTATGAATTGTGCTTCACTTAGACGCCTTTACTCAATGAGCACTAATGATAAGTTTAGAATAATCATATTAACTGGCTGATCAACTTGATGTGTCCTCCTTAAATCGTCCGTAACTTTTGATTTAGAGCTCAGAATGACATGAATCCAATGCCGACATAAAGCTCCCTTAATTTTCTATATTTTTGATTAAATTTAATATAGAAAAAGCATCCAAGTAATCCAATCTATCCCAAAATGCGTGATGCCTTGTTTTATGCTTCATTTATAAGCCTTTACTTAATGAACACCAATGATCAGTTTAGAATGATCATTTTAACTGGCCGATCAACTTGACATGTCCGCACTAAATAGCCCGCATTGATTTAGAGCACTGAATGACACGAATCCAATGCCCACTTTAAGCTAGCTCAATTTTCTATATTGTAGCAAAAATTGAGACAGAAATAGATACGACAAAGCGTCCAAGTAATCCAATCTATCTAAAACTGTTTGATGCCATGCATTATGCTTCATTTATAAGCCCTTTCTCAATGTGCACAAATGATCAGTTTAGAATAATAACTTTAACTAGCCGATCAACTTGACATGTCCGCACTAAAACATTTGTAACTTTTGATTTTGGGATTAAAATGACACGAATCCAATGTCCATGTTAAGCTAGCTCAATTTTCTATATTTTGATAAAATTTGAGACAGAAATAGATACGACAAAGCGTCAAAGTAATCCAATCCATCCCAGGTTGCGTGATGTCTTGCATTATTCTTTATTTATAAGCTTTTACTCAATGAGCACCAATGATCATTTTAGAATAATCATTCTAATAGCCCGATCAACTTGACATATTCGCAATAATTCATCCGTAACTTTTGATTTAGAGATCAGAAAAACACGAATTCAGTGCCCACGTTAAGGTAGCTCAATTTTCTATATTGTGACAAACTTTGAGACTGAAATAGATACGAAAAATCGTCCAAGTAATCCAATCGATACCAAACTACATGACGCCATGCATTATTCTTCGTTTATAAGCTTTTACTCAATGAGCACCAATGATCAGTTTAGAATGATCCTTTTAACTTGCCGACAAACTTGACATATCTGCACTAATTCGTCAATAAGTTTTAATTTATAGCTCAGAATAACATGAATCCAATGCCCACATTAAGCTAGTTAAATTTTCTATATTGTGACAAAATTTGAGACAAAACTATATAGGACAAAGCGTCCAAATAATCCAGTCTATCCCAAACTGCGTGATGCCAGGGATTATGCTTCATTTATAAGCCTTGACTCAATGAGCACCAGTGATCATTATAGAATAATCATATTAACTGGCCGATCAACTTGACATGTCCGCACTAAATCGTCTGTAACTTTTGATTGAGAGCTCAGAATGATACGAATCCAATGTTCACGTTATCTAGCTCAATTTTCTATATTTTGACTAATTTTAATATAGAAATAGAGACGACAAAGCATCCAAGTAATCTAATATATCCCAAAATGCGTGATGCCTTGCTCTATGCTTCATTTATAAGCCTTTACTTAATGAGCACCAATGAACAGTTTAGTATGATCACTTTAACTTGCCGATCAACTTGACATGTCCTCACTAAATCTGTCATAACTTTTGATTTATAGCTCAGAATGACACGAATCCAATTCCCATATTAAGCTAGTTCAATTTTCTATATTGTGACAAAAATTGAAACAAAACGAGATACGAAAAAAAAGTCCAAGTAATCCAATCTATCCCAACCTGCGTGATGTCGTGCATTATGCTTCATTTATAAGCCTTGGCTCAATGAGCACCATTGATCAGTTTAGAATAATCATATTAACTGGCCGAACAACTTGATATGTCCGCACTAAATCGTACATAACTTTTGATTTAGAGCTCCGAATGACACGAATCCAATGCCGACGTAAAGCTCGCTTAATTTTCTAAATTTTTGACTAAATTTAATATAGAAATAGAGACGAAAAAGCATCCAAGTAATCCAATCTATCCCAAAATGTGTGATGCCTTGTTTTATGCTTCATTTATAAGCCTTTACTTAATGAACACCAATGATCAGTTTAGAATGATCACTTTAACTGACCAATCAACTTGACATGTCCGCACTAAATAGTCCGCATTGATTTAGAGCCCAGAATGACACGAATCCAATGCCCACGTTAAGCTAGCTTAATTTTCTATATTGTAGCAAACATTGAGACAGAAATAGATACGACAAAGCGTAAAAGTAATCCAATATATCTAAAACTGTTTGATGCCACGCATTATGCTTCATTTATAAGCCTTTACTCAATGTGCACCAATGATCAGTTTAGAATGATCACTTTAACTAGCCGATTAACTTGACATATCCGCACTAAATCATTCGTAACTTTTGATTTAGGGCTTCAAATGATACAAATCTAATGCCCACGTTAAGCAAGCTCAATTTTCTATATTCTGATAAAATTTGACACAAAAATAGATACGACAAAGCGTCCAAGTAATCCAATCCATCCTAAATTGCGTGATGCCATGCATTATTATTCATTTAGAAGCTTTTACTCAATGAGCACCAATGATCAGTTTAGAATGATCATTTTAATTTCCCAACCAACTTGACATGTTCCCACTAAATCATCTTTAACTTTTGATTTAGAGCTCAGAATGACATGAATCCAATGCCCACGTTAAGCTAATTCAGTTTTCTATATTTAGACAGAATTTGAGACAGAAATAGAGACGACAAAGCATCCAAGTAATCTAATTTATCCAAAATGCTTGATGCCATGGATTATGCTTCATTTATAAGCTTTGACTAAATGAGCACCATTGATCAGTTTAGAATAATTATATTAACTGGCCGTTGAACTTGACATATCCGCACTAAATCGTGCGTAACTTTTGATTTAGAGCTCAGAATGACAAGAATCCAATGCCCATGTTAAGATAGTTCAATTTTCTATATTTTGACAGAATTTGAGACAGAAATAGAGATGATAAAGTGTCCAAGAAATCCAATTTATCCAAACTGCTTGATGCCATGCTTTATGCTTCATTTATATGTTTTTACTTAATGAGCACCAATGATTAATTTAGAATGATCATTTTAATTGCCAATCAACTTGACAGGTCCGCACTAAATAGTCTGCATCAATTTATAGCTCAGAATGACACAAATTCAATGCCAACGTTAAGCTAGCTCAATTTTCTATATTGAAACAAAAACTGAGACAAAAATAGATACGACAAAGCATCCAAGTAATACAATCTATCTAAAACTGTTTCATGCCAATGCATTATGCTTCATTTATAAGACTTTACTCAATGTGCACCAACGATCAGTTTAGTATTATCACTTTAACTATCCGATTAACTTGACATCTCCGCACTAAATCATTCGTAACCATTGATATAGGGATTAAAATGACACGAATCCGATGCCCACGTTAAGCTGGGTCAATTTTCTATATTTTCATAAAATTTGAGACATAAATAGATACGACAAAGCGTCAATGTAATCCAATCCATCCCAAACTGTGTAATGCCATGCATTATTCTTCATTTGTAAGCTTTTACTCAATGAGCACCAGTAATCAGTTTAGAATGATCCTTTTAAATTGCCGATCAACTTGACATATCTGCACTAATTCGTCCATAACTTTTGATTTATATCTCATAATGACACGAATCCAATGCCCACATTAACCTAGTTCAATTTTCTGCATTGTGACAAAAGTTGAGACAAAACTAGATACGACAAAGCGTCCAAGTAATCCAATTTACCCCAAAATGTGTGATGCCATGGATTATGCTTCATTTACAAGCTTTGACTCAATGAGCACCAATGATCAGTTTAGAATATTCATATTAACTGGCCGTTGAACGCTTCATTTACAAGCTTTGACTCAATGAGCACCAATGATCAGTTTAGAATAATCATATTAACTGGCCGTTGAACTTGAGATATGCGCACTAAATCGTCCGTAGCTTTTGATTTAGAGCTCAGAATGACACGAATCCAATGCCCATGTTAACCTAGTTCAATTTTCTATATTTTGACAAAATTTGAGACAGAAATAGAGATGACAAAGCGTCCAAGAAATCCAATCTATCCAAACTTCTTGATGCCATGCTTTCTGTCTCAGTTATTAGCCTTTACTCAATGTGCACCAATGATCAGTTTAGTATGATCACTTTAACTAGCCAATCAACTTTACAGGTCCGCACTAAATCATTCGTAACTTTTGATATAGGGCTTAAAGTGACATGAATCCAATGCCCACGTTAAACTAGCTTAATTTTCTATATTTTGATAAAATTTGAGACCAAAATAGATATGACAAAGCGTCAAAGTAATCCAATCCATCCCAAACTGCATGATGCCATGCATTATTCTTCATTTATAAGCTTTTACTCAATTAGCACCTGTAATCAGTTTAGAATGATCATTTTAAATTGCCGATCAACTTGACATATCTGCGCTAATTCGTCCATAACTTTTGATTTATATCTCAGAATGACATGAATCCAATGCCCACATTAACCTAGTTCAATTTTCTATATTGTGACAAAAGTTGAGACAAAACTAGATACGAGAAGGCGTCCAAGTAATCCAATTTATCCAAAAATGTGTGATGCCGTGGATTATGGTTCATTTACAAGCTTTGACTCAATGAGCACCAATGATCGATTTAGAATAATCATATTAACTGGCCGTTGAACTTGACATATCCGCACTAAATCGTCCGTAACTTTTGATTTAGAGCTCAGAATGACACGAATCCAATGCCCATGTTAACCTAGTTCAATTTTCTATATTTTGACAAAATTTTAGACAGAAATAGAGACGACAAAGCAACCAAGAAATCCAATCTATCCAAACTGCTTGATGCCATGCTTTCTGTTTCATTTATTAGCCTTTACTCAATGTGCACCAATGATCAGTTTAGTATGATCACTTTAACTAGCCAATCAACTTGACAGGTCCGCACTAAATCATTCGTAACTTTTGATATAGGGCTTAAAATGACATGAATCCAATGCCCACGTTAAACTAGCTCAATTTTCTATATTTTGATAAAATTTGAGACCAAAATAGATACGACAAAGCGTCAAAGTAATCCAATCCATCCCAAACTGCGTGATGCCATGCATTATTCTTCATTTATAAGCTTTTACTCAATGACCACCAGTAATCAGTTAAGAATTATCGTTTTAAATTGCCGATAACCTTGACATATCTGCACTAATTCGTCCATAACTTTTGATTTATATCTTAGAATGACACGAATCCAATGCCCACATTAACCTTGTTCAATTTTGTATATTGTGACAAAAGTTGAGACAAAACTAGATACGACAAGGCGTCCAATTAATCCAATTTATCCCAAAATGTGTGATGTCATGGATTATGCTTCATTTACAAGCTTTGACTCAATGAGCACCAATGATCAATTTAGAATAATCATATTAACTGGCCGTTGAACTTGACATATCCGCACTAAATCGTCCGTAACTTTTGATTTAGAGCTCAGAATGACACGAATCCAATGCCCATGTTAACCTAGTTCAATTTTCTATATTTTGACAAAATTTGAGACAGAAATAGAGATCACAAAGCATCCAAGAAATCCAATCTATCCAAACTGCTTGATGCCATGCTTTCTGTCTCATTTATTAGCCTTTACTCAATGTGCACCAATGATCAGTTTAGTATGATCACTTTAACTAGCAGATCAACTTGACAGGTCCGCACTAAATCATTCGTAACTTTTGATATAGGGCTTAAAATGACATGAATCCAATGCCCACGTTTAACTAGCTCAATTTTCTATATTTTGATAAAAGTTGACACCAAAATAGATACGACAAAGCGTCAAAGTAATCCAATCCATCCCAAACTGCGTGATGCCATGCATTATTCTTCATTTATAAGCTTTTACTCAATGACCACCAGTAATCAGTTAAGAATGATCCTTTTAAATTGCCGATCAACTTGACATATCTGCACTAATTCGTCCATAACTATTGATTTATATCTCAGAATGACACGAAACCAATGCCCACATTAACCTAGTTCAATTTTCTATATTGTAACAAAAGTTGAGACAAAACTAGATACGACAAGGCGTCCAAGTAATCCAATTTCTCCCAAAATGTGTGATGCCATGGATTATGCTTCATTTACATGCTTTGACTCAATGAGCACCAATGATCAATTTAGAATAATCATATTAACTGGCCGTTGAACTTGACATATCCGCACTAAATCGTCCGTAACTTTTGATTTAGAGCTCAGAATGACACGAATCCAATGCCCATGTTAACCTAGTTCAATTTTCTATATTTTGAAAAAAATTTGAGACAGAAATAGAGATGACAAAGCGTCCAAGAAATCCAATCTATCCAAACTGCTTGATGCCATGCTTTCTGTCTCAGTTATTAGCCTTTACTCAGTGTGCACCAATGATCAGTTTAGTATGATCACTTTAACTAGCCAATCAACTTTACAGGTCCGCACTAAATCATTCGTAACTTTTGATATAGGGCTTAAAGTGACATGAATCCAATGCCCACGTTAAACTAGCTTAATTTTCTATATTTTGATAAAATTTGAGACCAAAATAGATATGACAAAGCGTCAAAGTAATCCAATCCATCCTAAACTGCATGATGCCCTGCATTATTCTTCATTTATAAGCTTTTACTCAATGAGCACCTGTAATCAGTTTAGAATGATCCTTTTAAATTGCCGATCAACTTGACATATCTGCACTAATTCGTCCATAACTTTTGATTTATATCTCAGAATGACACGAATCCAATGCCCACATTAACCTAGTTCAATTTTCTATATTGTGACAAAAGTTGAGACAAAACTAGATACGAGAAGGCGTCCAAGTAATCCAATTTATCCAAAAATGTGTGATGCCGTGGATTATGGTTCATTTACAAGCTTTGACTCAATGAGCACCAATGATCAATTTAGAATAATCATATTAACTGGCCGTTGAACTTGACATATCCGCACTAAATCGTCCGTAACTTTTGATTTAGAGCTCAGAATGACACGAATCCAATGCCCATGTTAACCTAGTTCAATTTTCTATATTTTGACAAAATTTTAGACAAAAATAGAGACGACAAAGCAACCAAGAAATCCAATCTATCCAAACTGCTTGATGCCATGCTTTCTGTTTCATTTATTAGCCTTTACTCAATGTGCACCAATGATCAGTTTAGTATGATCACTTTAACTAGCCAATCAACTTGACAGGTCCGCACTAAATCATTCGTAACTTTTGATATAGGGCTTAAAATGACATGAATCCAATGCCCACGTTAAACTAGCTCAATTTTCTATATTTTGATAAAATTTGAGACCAAAATAGATACGACAAAGCGTCAAAGTAATCCAATCCATCCCAAACTGCGTGATGCCATGCATTATTCTTCATTTATAAGCTTTTACTCAATGACCACCAGTAATCAGTTAAGAATGATCGTTTTAAATTGCCGATCAACTTGACATATCTGCACTAATTCGTCCATAACTTTTGATTTATATCTCAGAATGACACGAATCCAATGCCCACATAAACCTAGTTCAATTTTGTATATTGTGACGAAAGTTGAGACAAAACTAGATACGACAAGGCGTCCAA
>JAENJI010000013.1:27055023-27089253 GCA_018901935.1 Pugionium cornutum | reverse complement strand
CTTGGACGATTTTTCGTATATATTTCTGTCTCAAAATTTGTAAAAATATAGAAAATTGAGCTAGCTTAACGTGAGCATTGGATTCATGTCATTCTGAGCTCTTAATCAAAAGTTAAAGACGATTTAGTGCGGACATGTCAAGTTCATCGACGAGTTAAAGTGATCATTCGGAAATGATTGTTGGTGCTCATTGAGTAAACACTTATAAATGAAGCATGATGCATGGCATCACACAGCTTTGGATACATTGGATTGCTTGGACGATTTGTTGTATCTATTTCTATCTCAAATTTTCTCAAAATATAAAAAATTGAGCTTGCTTAACTTGGGCACTGGATTCGGGTCATTCTGAGCTCTAAATCAAAAATTAAAGATGATTTAGTGCGGACATGTCAAGTTGATCGGCTAGTTAAAATGATCATTCTAAAATGATTATTGATGCTCATTAAGTAAAGGATTAAAAATTATGCATAATGCATGCATCATGCAGTTTGGGATAGATGGATTACATGGATGCTTTGTCGTCTCTACTTCTATCTCAAATTTTGTTAAAATATAGAAAATTTATCTAGCTTAACTTGGTCACTGGATTCGTGTCATTCTCAGGTTTAAATCAAAAGGTACGGATGACATAGTGCGGACATGTCAAGTGGGTCGGCCAGTTAAAGTGATCATTCTAATCTGATCATTCTAATCTGATCATTGGTGCTCATTAAGTAGAGGCTTATAAATGAAGCATAAAGCATGGCATCAAGGAGTTTGGATAGATTGGATTACTTGGACGCTTTTTCGCCTCTATTTCTATCTCAATGTTTTGTCAAAATATAGAAAACTGAGCTAGCTTAACATGGGCAATGGATTCGTGTCATTCTGAGCTCTAAATCAAAAGTTAGGGACGATTTAGTCCGGACATGTCGAGTTGATCGGCCAGTTAAAGTGATCATTCTAAACTGATCATTTGCGCTCATTGAATAATGTCTTATAAATGAAGCATAATGCACGGGAAAATGTGGTTTTGGCTAGATTGGATTACTTGGAAACTTTTTTGTATCTATTTCTGTCTCAAATTTTGTTACAATATAGAAAATTGGGCTAGCTTAAAGTGTGCATTGGATTCTTGTGTTTCTGAGCTCTAAATCAAAAGTTACAGACGATTTAATGCGGATATGTCAAGTTGATCGCACAGTTAAAGTGATAATTCTAAACTGACCATGGGTGCTCATTAAGTAAAGGCTTGTAAATGAAGCATAAAGTATGGCATCACACAGTTTTGGATAGATTGGATTCTTGGACACTTTGTTGTCTCTTTTTGTGTCCCAAATTTTGTCAAAATATAGAAAATTGAACTAGCTTGACGTGGACATTGGATTTGTGTCATTCTTAGCTCTAAATCAAAAATTAGGGATGATTTAGTGTGGACATGTCAAGTTGATCGGCCGGTTAAAGTGATCATTCTAAACTGATCATTGGGGGTCATGGAGTAAAAGCTTATAAATGAAGAATAATGCATGGCATCACGCAGATTGGGATGGAATGGATTATTTGGACGCTTTGTCGTATCTATTTGTGTCTCAAATTTTGTCACAATATAGAAAATTGAGCTAGCTTAACATGGGCAATGGATTCGGGTCATTATGAGCTCTAAATCAAAAGTTCCGGACGATTTAGTGCGGATATGTCAATTTGATCGGCCAGTTAAAATGATCATTCGAAAATGATCATTGGTGCTTATTAAGTAAAGGCTTATAAATGAAGCATAAGGCATGGCATCATGCAGTTTGGGATAGATTGGATTACTTGGACGCTTTGTTGTATCTAGTTCTATATCAAATTTTGTCAAAATACTGAAAATATAACTAGTTTAACATGGTCATTGGATTCGTGTCATTCTAAGCTCAGAATCAAAAGTTATGGACGATTTAGTGTGGACATGTCAAGTTGATTGGTCAGTTAATATGATTATTCTAAACTGATCATTGTAACTCATTGAGTAAAGGCTTATAAGAGAAGCATAATTCTTGGCATCACACAGTTTTGGATAGATTGGATTACTTGGAAGCTTGTCGTATCTATTTCTGTCTCAAATTTTGTTACAATATAGAAAATTGAGCTAGCTTAACGTGGGCATTGGATTTGTGTCATTCCGACCTCCAAATCAAAAGCTACGAACGATTTAGTACGAACATGTCAAGTTGAGTGGTCAGTTAAAGTGATCATTCTAAACTGACCATTGGTGCTTATTAAGTAAAAGCTTATAAATGAAGCATTATGCATGGCATCAAGTAGTTTGGATAGATTGGATTAGTTGGATGCTTTGTCGTCTTTATTTCTGTCTCAAAGTTTGTCAAAATATAGAAACTTGGGCTAGCTTAACGTGGGCATTGGATTCGTGTCATTCTAAGCTCTAAATAAAAAGTTATAGACGATTTAGTGCAGACATATCAAATCCATCGACCAGTTAAAGTGATCATTCTAAACTAATCATTGGTGCTCATGAAGTAAAGGCTTATAAATTAAGCATACAACATGGCATAACGTAGTTTTGGATAGATTGGTTTACTTGGACACTTTGTCATCTGTATTTGTGTCTCAAAAATTTTCAAACTATAGAATAATGAGCTATGTTAACGTGGGTATTAGATTCGTGTCTTTTTGAGCTCTAAATAAAAAGTTATAGACGATTTAGTGAGCACAAGTCAAGTTGATCGGCCAGTTAAAATGAGCATTCTAAAATGATCATTGGTGCTCATTATGAAATGGCTTGTAAATGAAGGATAAGGCATGGTATCACGCAGTTTGGGATATATTGGATTACTTGGACATTTTGTCGTCTCTACTTCTGTCACAAAATTTTGTCAAACTATAGAAAATTTATCTAGCTTAATGTGGGCATTGGATTTGTTCATTCAAAACTCAAAATCAAAAGTTACGGACTTTTTAGTGTGGAGATGTCAAGTTAATCATCCGGTTAATATGATTATTCTAAACTGATCAATGCTGCTCATTGAGTAAAGGCTTATAAAAAAAAGCATAATGCATGGCCTCATACAGTTTTTGGATAGATTGGATTACTTGGAAGATTTCTCGTGTCTATTCCTGTCTAAAATATTGTTACAATATAGAAAATTGAGCTAGTTTAACGTGGGCATGGGATTCGTGTCATTCTGAACTCTATATCAAAAGTTGCTGACTATTTATGGCGGACATGTCAAGTTTATTGGCCAGTTAAAGTGATCATTCTAAACTCATCATTGGTGTTCATTAAGTAAAGGCTTATAAATGAAGCATAATGCATGGCATCACACAGTTTTGGATAGATTGGACTACTTGGACACTTTGTCATCTCTATTTATGTCTCAAATTTTGTCAAACCATAGAAAATTGAGCTAGCTTAACGTGGACATTAGATTCATTTCATTCTTAGCTCCAAATCAAAAGTTCTAAACGATTTAGTGCAGACATGCCAAGTTGATATGCCAGTTAAAATGATCATTCTAAAATGATCATTCGTGCTCATTTAGTAAAAGCTTATAAATGAAGCCTAAGGCATGGTATCACGCAGTTTGTGATAGATTGGATTACTTGGACGCTTTGTCATCTCTACTTCTGTCTCAAATTTTGTTCAAATATAGAAAATTTATCTAGCTTATCGTGGGCATTGGATTCGTGTCATTCTGAGCTGAGAATCAAATGTTACAAACGATTCAGTGTGTACATGTCAAGTTGATTGGACTGTTAAATTGATTATTCTAAACTGATCATTGCTGATCATTGAGTAAATGCTTATAAATGAAGCATAATTCATCGCATCACACAGTTTTGGATAAATTGGATTACTTGGAGGCTTTGTCATGTATATTTTTCTCTCAAATTTTGTTACAATATAGAAAATTCAGCTAGTTTAACATGGGCATTAGATTCGTCTCATTCTAAGCTCTAAATCAAAAGTTGCGGACGATTTAGTGCGGACATGTCAAGTCGAATGGCCGGTTAAAGTGATCATTCTAAACTCATCACTTGTACTCATTAAGTAAAGGCTTATAAATGAAGCCTAATGCATGGCATCACACATGTTTGGGTAGATTGGATTATTTGGACGCTTTATCATCTCTATTTTTGTCTCAAATTTTGTCAAACAATAGAAAATTTAGCTAGCTTAACGTGGACATTGGATTCATATCATTCTGAGCTCTAAATCAAAAGTTATAAACAATTTAGTGCGGACATGTCAAGTTGATCGCCTAGTTAAAGTGATCATTCTAAACTGATCTTTGGTGCTCATTATGTAACGGCTTATAAATGATGCATAATGCATGGCATCAAGGAGTTTGGGATAGATTGTACTACTTCGATGCCTTGTCGTATCTAGTTCGGTCTTAAATTTTGTCACAATATAGAAAATGGAACTACCTTAATGTGTGAGTTGGATTCGTGTAATTCTAAACAATAAATAAAAAGTTATGGATGATATAGTTCAGACATGACAAGTTGATCGGGCAGTTTGATCATTGGTTCCATTTAGTAAAAGCTTATAGTAAAAGAAAAGCATAAAGTTCATCGGGCATCACGCATTTTGGGATTGATTCGACTATTTGGACGCTTTGTCGTATCTATTTATGTGTCAAATTTTGTCACAGTATAGAAAATTGACCTAGCTTATCCTGGGGATTAGATTCGTGTCATTCTGAGCTCTAAATCAAAAGTTACGGACAATTTAGTTCGGAAATGTCATGTTGATCGGCCTGTTAAAGTGATCATTCTAAACTGGTCACTACTGCTCATTGAGTGAAGGCTTATAAATAAAGCATAATACATGGCATCACATAGTTTTTGATAGATTGGATTACTTGGACGTAATGTCTTCCCTATATCTGTCTCAAATTTTGTCAAAATATAGAAAATTGAGTTAGATTAACGTGGTAATTGGATTCGTGTCATTCTGAGGTCAAAATGAAAAGTTATGGATGATTTACGGTGCACATGTGAAGTTGATCGGCCAGTTAATATGATTATTATAAATTGATCATTGGTGCTCATTAATTAAAGGCTTATTAAAGAAGCATAGTGCATGGCATCACATATTTTTGGATATATTGGATTACTTGGATGCTTTGTTGTGTCTATTTCTGTCTCCAATTTTGTCACAATATAGAAAATTGAACTAGCTTAAAGTGGGCACTGGGTTTGTGTCATTCCGAGCTATAAATCAAAAGTTATGCACGATTTAGTGCAGACATGACAAGTTGACCAGTCTGTTAAAATGGTCATTTTAAACAGATCATTTGCGCTCATTTAATAAAAGCTTATAAACGAAAAATAATTCATGGCATCATGGAGTTTGGGATGTATTGGTTTACTTGGACGCTTTGTCTATCTATTTCTATCTCAAAATTTTGTCAGACTATAGAAAATTGAGCTAGCTTAACGTGGGCATTGGATTCGTGTAATTCTAAGCTCGAAATCAAAAGTTAAGGACGATTTAGTGCGGACATGTCAAGTTGATTGGCCAGTTTAAGTGATCATTCTAAACTGATCATTGGTGCTCATTAAGTAGAGACTTATAAATGAAGCATAATGTATGGCATCAAGGAGTTTGGATAGATTGGATTACTTGGACCCTTTGTTGTCTCTATATTTGTCTCAAATTTTGTCAAAATATAGAAAATTGAGCAAGGTTAACGTGGGCATTGGATTCGTGTCATTCTGAGCACTAAATCAAAAGTTACAAACGATTTAGTGCGAACAAGTCAAATTGATTGGGTAGTTAAAGTGATCATTCTCAACAGATCATTGGTGCTCATTGAGTAAAGGCTTATAAATGAAGCATAACGCATGGCATCACGCAGGTTGGGATAGATTGGATTACTTGGATGCTTTGTCGTATCTAGTTATGTCTCAAATTTTGACACAATATAGAAAATTGAACTAGCTTAATGTGGGCATTGGATTCGTGTCATTCTAAGCTATAAATCAAAAGTTATGGACGATTTAGTGCATACATGACAAGTTGATCGGCCAGTTAAAATGATCATTGTAAACTTATCATTGGTGCTCTTTGAGTAAAGATTATCAATGAAGCATAATGCATGGAATCCACAATTTTGGATAGATTGGATTACTTGGACGCTTTGTCGTATCTATTTCTGTCTCAAATTTTATTACAATATAAAAATTTGAGCTAACTTAACGTGGGCATTTGGTTCGTGTGTTTTAGAGATCTAAATCAAAAGTTACTGACGATTTAGTGTGTAGAAGTCAAGTTCATCGGGCAGTTAAAGTGAACATTCTAAACTTATCATTGGTGCTTATTAGGTAAAGTCATATAAATCATACATAAAGCATGGCATCACGCCGTTTGGGATAGATTGGATTACTTGGATGCTTTGTTTTCTCTATATCTATCCCAAATTTTGTCAAAATATAGAAAATTGAGCTAGCTTATCGTGGGCATTGGATTCTTGTCATTCGGAGCTCTAAATCAAAAATTATGGACAATATAGTGCAGACATGACAAGTTGATCGGCCAGTTAAAATGATCATTCTAAATTGATCATTGGTTCTCATTAAGTAAAAGCTTATAAGTGAAAAATAATGCATGGCATCCCGCAGTTTGGGATGGATTGGATTACTTGGACGCTTTGTCGTATCTATTTCTGTGTCAAATTTTGTCACAATATAGAAAATTGAGCTAGGTTAACGTGGGCATTGGATTCGTGTCATTCTGAGCTCTAAATCAAAAGTTACGGACGATTTAGTGCGGAGATGTCAAGTTGATTGGCGAGTTAAAGTGATCATTCTAAGCTCATCATTGGTGCTCATTAAGTAAAGGCTTAAAATGAAACATAATACATGGCGTGAAGGAGTTTGGATAAATTGGATTATTTGGACAATTTGTCGTCTCTATTTCTGTCTAAAATTTTGTCAAAATATAGAAAACTGAGCTAACTTAACGTATGCATAGGATTCGTGTTATTTTGAGCTCTAAATCAAAAGTTATAAATGAGTTAGCGCGTACATGTGTCAAGTTCATCGGCCAGTTAATATGATTATTCTAAACTGATTATTGGTACTAATTGAGTAAAGGCTTATAAACGAAGCATAATACCTGCCATTAATCAGTTTGGGATAGATTGGATTACTAGAACGCTTTGTCGTCTCTACTTCCGTCTCAAATTTTGTCAAAATATAGAAAATTTATCTAGCTTAACGTGGGCACTATATCCGTGTCATTCAGAGCTCAAAATAAAAATGATACGGACAATTTAGTGCGGACATGTCAAGTTGATCAACCAGTTAATATGATTATTCTTAACTCATTGTTGGTGCTCATTGAGTAAAGGCATATAAATAAAGCATAACGCATGGCATGACATAGTTTTGGATAGATTAGATTACATGGACGCTCTGTCGTGATTATTTCTATCTCATGTTTTTTACAATATAAAAAATTGAGCTAGCTTAAGGTGGGCACTAGATTCGTGTCATTATGAGCTTTAAATCAAAACTTACGGATGATATAGATGTGACAAGTTGAGTGGCCAGTTAAAGTGATCATTCTAAACTGATTATTGGTGCTGATTAAGCTAATTTTTATAAATGAAACATAATGCATGGCATCAAGCAGTTTGGATAGATTGGATTACTGGACGCTTTGTCGTCTCTATTTTAGTCTCAAAATTTGCCATAGTATAGAAATTCATCTAGCTTAACATGGGTATCGGATTCATGTCATTGTAAGCTCTAAATCAAAAGTTACGGACGATTTAGTGCGGACATATCAAGTTGATCGTCCAGTTAAAGTGAACATTCTAAACTAATCATTGGTGCTCATTCAGTAAAGGCTTGTAAATGAAGCATAATGCATGGCATCACACAGTTTTGGATAGATTGGATTACTTGGATGCTTTGTCGTATTATATTTATATCTCAAATATAAAAAACTGAACTAGATTAATGTGGGCATTGGATTCGTATCATTCTGCGCTATAAGGAAAAAAATACGGACTATTTAGTGCAAACATGACAAAATCATCGACCAGTTAAAATGATCATTCCAAACTTATAATTGGTGATCATTGAGTAGAAGCTTATAAATGAAAAATAATGCATGGCATCACGCAGTTTGGGATGTATTGAATTACTTAGACACTTTGTTGTGTCTATTTTTGTCTCAAATTTGGTCACAATATATAAAATTGAACTAGTGTAATTTGGCATTGGATTCGTGTCATTCTGAGCTATAAATCAAAAGTTATGGACGATTTAGTGCAGACATGACAAGTTGATCGACCAGTTAAAATGATCATTCTAAACTGATCATTAGTGATCATTGAGTAAAAGCTTATAAATGAAGAATAATGCATGGCATCAAGCAGTTTGGATAGATTGGATTACTTGGACACTTTTTCGTCTCTATTTCCATCTCAAATAATGTAAAATTATAGAAAACTGAGATAGCTTAACGTGGTCATTGGGTTCGTGTCATTTTGAGCTCTAAATCAAAAGCTATGGATTATTTAGTGTTGACGTGTCAAGTTGATCAACAAGATAAAGTGATCATTCTAGACTGATCATTAGTGCTCATTGAGTAAAGACTTATAAATGAAGCATAATACGTAATATTACATAGTTTTGGATAGATTGGATTAGTTGGATGCTTTTTTGTATCTATTTATGTCTCAAATTTTCTGATAATATAAAAAATTGAGCTAGCTTAACGTGAACATTAGATTCGTATTATTCTGAGCTCTAAATCAAAAGCTATGGATGATTTAGTGCCGACATGTCAAGTTGATCGGCCTGTTAAAGTGATCATTCTAAACTGGTTATTGGTGCTTATTGAGTAAAAGCTTATAAACCAAGCATAATGCATGACATCACACAGTTTTGGATAGAATGGATTACTTGGAAGCTTTGTCTTCTCTATATCTGTCTCAAATTTTGTCAAAATATAGAAAATTGAGTTAGGTTAACGTGGGCATTGGATTCATCTCATTCTGAGCTCTAAATCAGAAGTTACAGATGATTTAATGCGGACATGTCAAATTGATCAGCCAGTTAATATGATTATTCAAAACAGATCATTGGTGCTCATTGAGTAAAGGCTTATTAATGAAGCATAATGCATGGCATCACATAATTTTGGATATATTGGATTACTTGGACACTTTGTTGCATCTATTTCTGTCTCAAATTTTGTCACAATAAAGAAAATTGAACTAGCTTAAAATGCGCATTGGGTTCGTGTCATTCTGAGCTATAAATCAAAAGTTATGTACGAATTATTGCAGACATGACAAGTTCATCGGGTAGTTAAAATGATCATTTTAAACTGATTATTGGTGCTCATTGAGTAAAAGCTTAATAATGAAAAATAATGCATGAAATCACGCAGTTTGGAATACTTGGACACTTTGTCGTATCTATTTTTGTCTCAAATTTTGTCACAATATAGAAAATTGAATTACCTTAACGCGGGCACTGGATTCCTCTCATTCTAAACTCTAAATCAAAAGTTACGGATGATTTAAAGCGGACATGTCAAGTTGATCGGCCAGTTAAAATGATAATTCTAAACTGATCATTGGTGCTGATGCAGTAAAAGCTTATAAATTAAAAATAATGCATGGCATCACGCAGTTTGGGATGGGTTGGAGTTCTTGGACGCTTTGTCGTATCTATTTCTTATGCTTGAAAACTGTGTGATGCCATGCATTATGCTTGATTTATAAGCCTTTTCTCAATGAGCACCAATGATTAGTTTAGAAAGACCACTTTAACTAGCCAATGACTTTGTCATGTCTGCACTAAATCGTCCATTATTTTTGATTTTTAGCTCAAAATTACACAAATCCAATGCCCAAATTAAGCTAGTTCAATTTTCTATATTGTGACAAAATTTGACACAGAACTAGATACAACAAAGCGTCCAAGTAATCCAATCTATCTAAAACTGTGTGATGCCATGCATTATGCTTGATTTATAAGCCTTTACTCGATGAGCACCAATGATTAGTTTAGAAAGACCACTTTAACTGGCAGATCAAGTTGACATGTCCGCAAAATCGTCCATAACTTTTGCTTTAGAGCTCAGAATGACACGAATCCAATGCCCACGTTAATCTACCTCAATTTTCTATATTTTGACAAAATTTAAGACAAAATTATAGACGACAAAGCGGCCCAGTAATCGAATCTATCCCTAAATGCTTGATGCCATACTATATGCTTCATTTAAAAGGCTTTACTTAATGAGCACCAATGACCAGTTTAGAATGATCGTCTTAACTGGTCGATCAACTTGTGAGGTCTACACTAAATTGTGCATACTTTTTGATTTATAGCTCAGAATGACACGGATCCAATGCCCAAGTAAAGCCTTATAAATGAAGCATATAGTATGGCATCAAGCCATAGTAAGCTAGTTTAATTTTCTATATTGTGACAAAATTTGAGACAGAAATAGACACGACAAATCGTCCAAGTAATCCAATCTATCCAAAAGTGTGTGATGCCAAACATTATGCTTCACTTATAAGCCTTTACTCAATGAGCACCAATGATTAGTTTAGAATAATCATATTACCTGGCCGATCAACTTGACATGTCTGCACTAAATCGTCTGTAACTTTTGATTTTGACCTCAGAATGACACGAATCCAATGTCCACGTTAAGCTAGATAAATTTTCTATATTTTGACAAAATTTGAGATGGAAGTAGAGACGACAAAGCGTACAACTAATCCAATCTATCGAAAACTGTGTGATGTCATGCATTTTGGTTCATTTATAAGCCTTTACTCATTGAGCACCAATGATCAGCTTAAAATGATCACTTTAACTGGCCGATCATCTTGACATGTCCGCACTAAATCGTCCATAACTTTTGATTTAGAGCTCAGAATGACACAAATCCAATGCCCACGTTAAGATAGCTCAAAATTATATATTCCCACAAAGTTTGAGACAAAAATAGATTCGACAAAGTGTCCACGTAATCCAATCCATCCCAAACTACGTGATGTCATGCATTATTTTTCATTCATAAGTTTAGAATGATCATTTTAACTAGGCAATCAACTTGTCATGTCTGCACTAAATTGTCCGTAACTTTTGTTTTAAAGCTCAGAATTACACGAATCCTATGCCCACGTTAAGCTAGTTCAATTTTCTATAATGTGACAAAATTTGAGACCGAAATTGATACAAAAAAGCTTCCAAGTAATCCAATCTATCCAAAATTCTGTGATGCCAGGCATTTTACTTCATTCATAGGCCTTTACTTAATGAGCATCAATGTTCAGTTCATAATGATCAATTTAACTGGCCAATCTATTTGACATCTCTGCACTAAATCGTCCGTAAGTTTTGATTTAGATCTCAGAATTACACGAATCCTGTCCCACGTTAAGCTAGCTCAATTTTCTATGTTGTGGCAAAATTTGAGACAGAAATAGATATGACAAAGCATCCAAGTAGTTCAATCCATTCAAAACTGCGTGATGCCGTGCATTATTTTTCATTATTCAGCTTTTACTCAATGCGCACAAATCATCAGTTCTGAATGATCATTTTAACTAGCGATCAACTTGTCATGTCTGCACTAAATCGTCCATAACTTTTGATTTATAGCTTAGAATGACACGAATCCAATGCCCACATTAAGCTAGTTCCATTTTCTATATTGTGAGAGAATTTGAGATAGAAATAGATACGTCAAAGTGTCCAAGTAATCCAATATATCCAAAATTGTGTGATGCCATGCATTTTGCTTCATTTATAAGCCTTTACTCAGTGAGCACAAATGATCAGTTTAGAATAATCATATTAACTGGCCGATCAAATTAACATGTCCTCACTAAATCGTAAGTAACTTTTGATTTTGAGCTCATAATGACACGAGTCCAGTGCCCACGTTAATCTAGATAAATTTTATATATTTAGACAAAATTTTAGAGAGAAGTAGGGACGACAAAGCGTCCAAATAATCCAATCTATCCCAAACTGCGTGGTGCCATTCATTATGCTTCATTTATAATCCTTTACTCAATGAGCACTAATGATCAGTTTTGAATAATCATATTAACTGACCGATTAACTTGACATGCCCACAGTAAATCGTCTCTAACTTTTGATTTAGAGCTTATGATGACATGAATTCAATGCCCACGTTAAGCTACCTCAATTTTCTATATTTTGACAAAATTTGAGATAGAAATAGAGACAACAAAGCATCCAAGTAATCCAATCTATCCAAAACTGTGTGATGCCATGCATTATGCTTCATTTATAAGGCTTTACTCAATGAGCACAAATGATAAGTTTAGAATGATCCCTTTAACTAGCCGATCAACTTGACATATCCGCACTAAATCGTCCGTAACGTTTGCTTTTGAACTCGGAATGCAACGAATCCAAAGGCCACGCTAAGCTAGCTCAATTTTCTATATTTTGACAAAGTTTGAGACAAAAATAGATGCGGCAAAGCGTCCAAGTAATCCAATCATTCCCAAACTGCATGATGCCATGCATTATTTTTCATTTATAAGTTTTTACTTAATGAGCACCAATTATCAGTTTAGAATGATCATATTATTTGGCCGATCAACTTGACATGTCCGCAATAAATTATCTGTAACTTTTGATTTTGATCTTCGATTGACACTAATCCAATGCCCATGTTAAGTTAGCTCAATATTCTATATTGTAACAAAATCTGAGACCGAAATAGATATGACAAAGCATCCAAGTAATTCAATCTATTCAAAACAGTGTGATGCCATGTATTATGCTTCATTTATAAGCCTTTACTTAATGAGCACCAATTATCAGTTTATAATGATCATATTAACTACCCGATCAACTTGACAAATCGTCTATAACTTTTGATCTAGAGATCGGAATGATACGAATCCAATGCCATGTTAAGCTAGCTCAATTTTCTATATTATAACAAAATTTGCGACAAAAATAGATATGATAAAGCGTGCAAGTAATCTAATCTATCCAAAACTATGTGATGCCCTGCATTTTGCTTCATTTATAAGCTTTTACTCAATGAGCACCAATGATCAGTTTAGAATAATCTTATTAACTGTCCGATCAACTTGACATGTCGGCACTAAATCATCCATAACTTTTGATTTTGAACTCAGAATGACAAGAATCCAATGCAAGCGTTAAGCTAGCTCAAATTTCTATATTTTGACGAAATTTGTGATAGATATGGAGACCACAAAGCATCCAAGCACTTCAATCCATTCCAAACTGCGTGATGCCATGCATTATTTTTCATTATTAAGCTTTTGCTCAATGAGCACCAATCATGAGTTTAGAATAATCATTTTAACTAGCTGATCAACTTGTCATGTTTGCACTAAATCGTCCATAACTTTTGATTTATAGCTCAAAAGTATACGAATCTAATGTCCACACTAAGCTAGTTCAATTTTCTATATTGTGACAAAATTTGAGACAGAAATAGATATGACAAAGTGTCAAAGTAATCCAATGTATCGAAAACTGTGTGATGCCATGCATTTTACTTCATTATAAGCGTTTACTTAATGAGCATCAATGATCAGTTCATAATGATCAATTTAACTTGCCAATCAACTTGCCATCTCTACACTAAATCGTCTGTAACTTTTGATTTAGAGCTCAGAATTACACGAATCTTGTGCCCACGTTATGCTAGCTCAATTTTCTATATTGCGACAAAATTTGAGACAGAATTAGATACACCATAATTACAAGTTATTTGTAAGTTTCCTTCGCGATGACTCTTAAAAGCATATTCACGAGTGCAGTACATTGGATAAGATTTTGCAGTAAATGTAGGACCACTCACCAACTCAACTAACCACGTGGGAAACGTTATACCCCTAGAAGGACCTGTAGTAACCTACAAAATAATAGAATATAGTAAATTATAAAAATATATATATATAGATATATAGTAAATTATTATTGAATATTACATAATTGTGGTAACACTAACATAAAAATGCAACCATTTTGCAAATTCGCTTTTTTTAAGTTCGACCAACTCATTCTCGCTGTAATTTGAATAATGAACACGTATTTGTTCCATGTATATCCTGTTAATTATGAAAAAAAAATTAACAATAAATTATAATAATAACTACAAACAAAATTAAATTGAATGTACCTTTCATATTCCAAAACGTCATCGCAATTTGTCAAAATATACAAATGCAAGTGATTGTGTTCCTCCCCGATAGGCGTCGCGTCTTCCCTTTTCCACTTAAACATCCAATTTGTGCAAATATTTCAGGCACATACACTGAATAGCTTGCTTTTTCTCCTCCATCATCATGTCGTGAAGGTCGTATATTTTTTTTTGCACTTGTGATGGAAAATAGTAGCTGGCAAAGTTAGATGTTTCTTCATTAATACTTTGTGCGACGATTGAACCTTCAACCCTGGCAAGATTTTTAATTTTTTTCTTTAGGTGGAACATATATCTCTCAAAAGGATACATCCATCGGTACTGAACAGGTCCTCCAAGTGCTGCTTCTCTAGAGAGGTGAATAGGAAGATGCTCCATAACATCAAAAACTGCTGGTGGAAATATTTTCTCCAGGTTACAAATGAGAACCGGTATTTTTTCCTCCAAATTTCGGATATCGTCTATAGTAGGTGATCTTGTACATAAATCTCGGAAAAAAGCACCAATCCCTATATAAAAAATATATTTTAATATCATATAATATATGAAATTATTTTTTATATATAAAATAATGTAAACATCGTACCTGCAATTGCTCCAATCCCTATATAAAAAATATATTTTAATATCATATAATATATGAAATTATTTTTTATATATTAAATAATGTAAACATCGTACCTGCAATTGCTCCGTGGACGTTTTTAGGCAGTACATCGCTAAAGGCAAATGGGAATAATCTTTGCATGACAACATGACAATCATGACTTTTCATCCCTGAAAATTTACCTTCAATAGTATCGACACTATTACGAAGATTAGATGCGTATCCATCTGGAAATTTGACACTATGCTTAATCCAGTCAAAGAATTCATCTTTTGCATGCGCATCCAACCGGAATGCGGGAGATAATGATTTTCCATTTGACATTACATGTAGTTCCTTCCGGGAAAAAATATCCGGAAAATCCAATCTAGCTTTCAAATTATCTTTTGTTTTTCCTTGCACATTTAGAATGATATTCATTATGTTGTCAAAACAATTCTTCTCAATGTGCATAACATCTAGATTATGGCGCAACAAGTGGTCCTTCCAATATGGTAAATCCCAAAAAATGCTCTTCTTGTGCCAATTATGGTATTTATGGTATTCGCCACAACCATCAACAGGGTAATGTCCGTTACCTCCACATGAAGCCGTTCTCTTAACACCAAAATCTCTAAGTTGAGTCATCATATAATTCCCGTCAAGAATAGGAGGTGGAGCATCAATTTTTTTTT
The DNA here is from genome assembly GCA_018901935.1 of Pugionium cornutum. Classification (NCBI taxonomy): domain Eukaryota; kingdom Viridiplantae; phylum Streptophyta; class Magnoliopsida; order Brassicales; family Brassicaceae; genus Pugionium; species Pugionium cornutum. The sequence goes on along the minus strand of JAENJI010000013.1, from coordinate 27,073,781 downwards.
TCCTAAACAATGTCGTGCTCCGGTGATATGGATGATCTTGTGGTAGAAATCGACGATGACAATCAAACCAACTAGTCTTTCGTCCGTGTTTCAGTTGGAACACATCAGTATTATCTTGACAATATGGGGATGCTAATCTTCCATGCGTCGACCATCCTGATAACATACCATATGCTGGAAAATCTCTTATCGTCCACATAAGTACTGCTTGCATCAAGAAGTTCTGTTGGTTGGAAACATCGAATGCTTCGACACCATTTTCCCATAATGTTTTTATCTCATGAATTAGTGGCTGCAAGAAAATATCAAGCGATTGCTTAGTATGCTCTGGGCCGGGGACGAGAATTAATAGAAATAAAAACTGGCCAGAACGAGTATTGCCTCCCATGCTTCCCAAAAGAGTTGAATCCATCTGTAGATAACCCGAAGTATACGTTTCTAGGCTCATATGCAAAACTAGGATAAACCTGTTGAAAATGTTTCCATGCTTCTGCATCCGAGGGATGCACAATTTCTCCATTTGAATTATGTTCTGCATGCCATCTCATAGGTTTTGCCATGTGTTCAGATTGATATAACCTCTTTAACCTCTCTGTTAATGGAAAATACCACATCCGTTTATGCTGAATAGGTACTCTACCGCTTCTCTTGAAATCGAGGTTTGTGTCAAAATCGGCACTTCATGCGGTTTTCATCATTTCTCCAATAGATCATGCAGTTGTCAATACATACATCGATCATCTGATATGGCAATCCAAGACCAGATACAAGTTTTCGAACCTCGTAATATGAAGCAGGTGCAATATTATCTTGAGGTAATATATCTCTAACAAAATCAGCTATCGCATTCACACAATCTTCAGACAAGTTGAAATCTGTCTTTATCGTCATCAACCTGCTTGCAGCAGATAAAGGCGATAATCCATCTCTACATCCTTTATACAAAGGCTGCTTGGATGCATCTAACATATCAAAAAATTTCCGGGCTTCCAAATTATGTTCCTATATTGTGACAAAATTTGAGACCGAAATAGATAAGACAAAGCATCCAAGTACTTCATTCCATTCCAAATTGCGTGATGCCATGCATTATTTTTTATTATTAAGCTTTTACTCAATGAGCACCAATCATCAGTTCAGAATGATCATTTTAACTAGCTGATCAACTTGTCATGTCTTCAATAAATTGTCCATAATTTTTTATTTATACCTCAGAAGGACACGAATCCAATGCTCACATTAAGGTAGTTCAATTTTCTATATTGTGTCAAAATATGAGACAGAAATAGATACGACAAATTGTCCAAGTAATCCAATCTCTCCAAAATTGTGTGATGACATGCATTTTTTTTCATTTAAAAGCCTTTACTGAATGAGACCCAATGATTAGTTTAGAATAATCATATTAACTGGCCAATCAACTTAACATGTCCGCAATAAATCGTCCGTAACTTTTCATTTTGAGCTAATAATGACACGAGTCCAGTGCCCACGTTAAGCTAGATAAATTTTCTATATTTTGACAAAATTTGAGACAGAAATAGAGACGACAAAGCGTCTAAATAATCCAATCTATCCCAAACTGTGTGGTGCCATGCATTATGCTTCAGTTATAAGCCTTTACTCAATGAGCACTAATGAGCCGTTTTGAATAATCATATTAACAGGCCGAACAACTTGACATGTCCCCACTAAATCGTCTCTAACTTTTGATTTAGAGCTTATAATGACATGAATCCAATGCCCACGTTAAGCTACCTCAATTTTCTATATTTTGACAAAATTTGAGACACAAATAGAGACAACAAAGCATTCAAGCAATCCAGTCTATCCAAAACAGTGTGATGCCATGCATTATGCTTCATTTATAAGCCATTACTCAATGAGCACCAATGATCAATTTAGAATAATCATATTTACTGGCCGATCAACTTGATATGTTGGTACTAAATCATCCATAACTTTTGATTTTGAGATCAGAATGACAAGAATCCAATGCAAGCGTTAAGCTAGCTCAAATTTCTATATTTTTGACGAAATTTGAGATAGATATAGAGACAACAAAGCATTCAAGCACTTCAATCCATTCCAAACGGCATGATGCCATGCATTATTTTTCATTATTAAGCTTTTACTCAATGACCACCATTCATCAGTTTAGAATAATCATTTTAACTAGCCGATCAACTTGTCATGTCTGCACTAAATCGTCCATCACTTTGATTTCTAGCTCAGAATGACACGAATCCAATGCCCACACTAAGCTAGTTCAATTTTCTATATTGTGACAAAATTTGAGACAGAAATAGATATGACAAAGCGTCGAAGTATTCCAATGTATCGCAAACTGTGTGATGCCATGCATTTTACTTCATTTATAAGCCTTTACTCAATGAGCACTAATGATCATATTATCTGGCCGATCAACTTGACATGTCCGCACTAAATCATCTCTAACTTTTGTCAAAAACGTTGAGACCGAAATAGATATGACAAAGCATCCAAGTAATCCAATCTATCCAAAACTGTGTGATGCCATGTACTATGCTTCATTTATAAGCCTTTACTTAATGAGCACCAATTATCAGTTTAGAATGATCATATTTACTGGCCGATCAACTTGATAAATAGTCTATAACTTTTGATTTAGAGCTCAGAATGACACGAAACCAATGTCATGTTAAGCTAGCTCAATTTTCTATATTATAACAAAATTTGAGACAAAATTGATAGGACAAAGCGTGCAAGTAATCCAATCTATCCAAAACTGTGTGATGCCATGCATTTGACTTCATTTATAAGCCTTTACTCAATGAACACTAATGATCATATTAACTGGCCGATCAACTTGACATGTCCGCACTAAATCATCTCTAACTTTTGATTTAGAGCTTATAATGACATGAATCCAATGCACACGTTAAGCTACCTCAATTTTCTATATTTTGATAAAATTTGAAACAGAAATAGAGACGACAAAGCATCCAAGTAATCCAATCTATCCAAAACTGTGTGATGTCATGCATTATGCTTCATTTATAAGCCTTTACTCAATGAGCACCAACGATCAGTTTAGAATGATCCCTCTAACTGACCGATCAACTTGACATTTCCGCACTAAATTGTCCATAACTTTTGATTTTAACCTCAGAATAAAATAAATCCATAGGCCACGTTAAGCTACCTTAGTTTTCTATATTTTGGCAAAGTTTGAGACAAAAATATATACGACCAAGGGTCCCAGTAATCCAATTAATCCCAAACTGCGTGATGCCATGCATTACTTTTCATTTATAAGCTTTTACTTAATGAGGACCAATTATCAGTTTAGAATGATCATATTAACTGGCCGATCAACTCGACATGTCCGCACTAAATCGTCTATAACTTTTGATTTAGAGTTCAGAATAACACGGATCCAATGCCCATGTTAAGCTAGCTCAATGTTCGACAGTGTGACAAAATTTGAGACAGAAATAGATATGACAAAGCGTCCAAGTAATCCAATCTATCCACAATTGTGTGATGCCATGCATTATGCTTATTTTGTAAGCCTTTACTCAATAGCACCAAAGATCAATTTAGGATGATCACTTTAACTGGCCGATCAACTTACATGTCCGCACTAAATCGTCCGTAACTTTTGATTTAGTGCTGAGAATGACACGAATCTAATGCACACGTTAAACTAGCTCAATTTTCTATATTTTCAAAAAATATAAGACAAAAATAGATATGACAAAGACTCTAAGTAATACAATCAATCCCAAACTATGCGATGCCATTCATTATTTATAATTTATAAGCTTTTACTCAATGAGAAGCAATGATCAGTTTTGAATGATCACTCTAACAGGCCGATGACTTTGTCATGTCTACACTAAATCCTCCAAAACTTTTGATTTATAGCTCCGAATGACACGAATCCAATATCCACATTAAGCTAGTTCAATTTTCTATTTATTGACAAAATTTGAGACAAAAATAGATACGACAAATCGTCCAAGTAATCCAATCAATCCCAAACTGCGTGATGCCTTGCATTATTTTTCATTTATAAGCTTTTACTCAACGAGCACCAATGATCAGTTTAGGATGATCATTTTAACTGGTCGGAGAGCTTTTACTCAATGAGCACCAAATATAAGTTTGGAATGATCATTTTAACTAGCCGATGACTTTGTCATGTCTACACTAAATCGTCTATTACTTTTGATTTAGAGCATAGAATGACACGAATCCAATGCCCATGTTAATCTAGCTCAATTTTCTATATTGTGACAAAATTTAAGACGGAAATAGATAGGACAAAGCATCCAAGTTATCCAATCCATCCCCAAATACGTGATGCCATGCATTATTTTTCATTTATAAGCTTTTACTAAATGAGCACCAATGATCAGTTTAGAATGATCATTTTAACTGGCCGATCAACTTGTCATGTCTGCACTAAATCGTCCATAACGTTTGATTTATATCTTATAATGACAAGAATGCAATGCCCACATTAATCTAGTTCAATTTTCTATATTGTGACAAAATTTGAGATAGAACTAGATACGACGAAGCGCCAAGTAATCCAGTCTCTCCCAAAGTGCGTGATGACATGCCTTATGCTTCATTTATAAGCCTTTACTCAATGAGCACCAATGATCAGTTTAGAATGATCACTTTAACTGGCTGATCAACTTGACCTGTACGCACTAAATCGTCCGTAACTTTTGATTTAGAGCTCTGAATGACACGAATCCAATGCCCACGTTAACCTAGCTTAATTTACTATATTTTGACAAAAGTTGAGACAAAAATAGAGACGACAAAGCGTCCAAGTAATCCAATTAATCCAAACTACTCGATGCCATGTCTTATGCTTCATTTATAATCCTTTACTTAATGAGCACCGATAATTAGTTTAGAATTATCACTTTAAGTGGCCAATAAACTTGACATCTCTGCACTAAATCGTCTGCAACTTTTGATTTATATCTCAAAATCACACGAACCCAATGCCCACATTAAGCTAGCTCGATTTTCTACTTTATGGCAAATATTAAGACCAGAATAGATACGATAAAGTGTCCAAATAATCTAATCCATCACGAACTGCGTGATGCCATGCATTATTTTTCATTTATAAGCTTTTACTAAATGAGCATATTTCAAAATGTCATTGCAATTTGTCAAAATATATAAATGCAAGTGATTGTGTACCTCCTCAGATAGGTGTCGCGTTTTCCATTTTCCACTTAAACGTCCAATTTGTGCAAATATTTTTGGCACATACACTGGATAGCTTGGTTTTTCTCTTCCATCATCATGTCATGCTGGTCATCTATTTTTTGTTTGGACTTGCGCTGGAAAATAGTAGCTGGCAAAGAAAGTTAGATGTTTCTTCACTAATACTTTGTGCGACGATTGAACCTTCAACCCTTGCAAGATTTTAACTTTTGTCTTTAGGTGGAAAATATATCTCACAAAAGGATACGTCCATCGGTACTGAACAGGTCTTCCAAGCGCTGCTTCTCTAGGGAGGCGAATAGGAAGATGCTCCATAACATAAAAAATGCTAGTGGAAATATTCCAAAATTTCAGTTTAAAAAATGATCATTTTAACTGGCCGATCAATGTGTCATGTCTGCACCAAATCGTCCATAACTTTTGATTTATAGCATAGAATGGCACGATTCTAATGCCTACATTAAACTAGTTCCATTTTCTATATTGTGACAAAATTTAAGACAGAACTAGATACGATAAAGCGTCCAAGTAATCCAATCTATCCTAAACTGCGTGATGCCATGCTTTGTGCTACACTCATAAGCTTTTACTCAATGACAAGCAATGATCAGTTTAGAATAATCATATTAACTGGCCGATCAACTTGACACATGTCAGCACTAAATCATCTGTAACTTTTGATTTAGAGCTCCGAATGACACGAATCCAATGCATACGTTAAGGTAGCTCAATTTTCTATATTTTGAAAAAATTTGAGACAGAAATAGAAACGACAAAGCATCCAAGTAATCCAATCCATCTTAAACTGTGTGATGCTATGCATTATTTTTCATTTATAAGCTTTTAATAAATGAGCACCAATGATCAGTAAATAATATTCATTTTAACTGGCCGATCAACTTGATATGTGTGCACTAAATCGTCCATAACTTTTGATTTATAGCTTAGAATCCCACGAATCCAATACCCACATTAAGCTATATCAATTTTCTATATTGTGAGAAAATTTGAGACAGAACTAGATACAACAAATCCTACAAGTAATCCAATCTATCACAAACTGCGTGATGCCGTGCCATATGCTTCATTTATAAGCCTTTACTCAATGAGAACCAATGATCATTTTAGAATGATCATTTTATCTAACCGATCAACTAGACATGTCCACACTATATCGTCCGTAAATTTTGATTTAGTGCTCCTAATGACACGAATCCAATGCCCACGTTAAGCGAAATAAATTTTCTATATTGTGACAAAATTTGAGGCAGAAATAGATACAAAAAAGCATCCAAGTAGTCCAATCCATCCCAAACTTCGTGATGCCATGCATTATTTTTCATTTATAAGCTTTTACTAAATCAGCACCAATGATCAGTTTAGAACGATCATTTTAACTAGCCGAACAATTTGCCATGTATGGTTTAAATCGTCCATAACTTTTGATTTATAGCTTAAAATGACATGAATTCAATGCCCACATTAAGCTAGTTCAATTTTCTATATTGTGAAGAACTAGATACGACAAAGCATCCAAGTAATCCAATATAACCCAAACTGTGTGATGTCATGCCTTAGGCTTCATTTATAAACATTTACTCAATGAGCACAAATGATCAGTTTAGAATGATCACTTTAACTGGCAGGTCAACTTGACATATCGCAATAAATAGTTCATAACTTTTGATTTAGAGCTCAGAATGACATGAATCCAATGCTCAAGTTAAGCTAGCACAATTTTCAATATTTTGACAAAATTCGAGACAGATATAGAGACACAAAGCATCCAAGTAATCCAATCTATCAACTTCTGCGTGATGCCATGCTTTATGCTTCATTTATAAGCCTTTACCTAATGAGAACCAATGATCAGTTTAGAATGATCACTTTAAGTGGCCGATCAACTTGACATATCCGCGCTAAATCGTGTGTAACTTTCGATTTATAGCTCAGAAACACACGAATCCAATGCCCACATTAATCATGCTCAATTTTCTATACTTTAACAAAATTTGAGACATAAATAGATACGATAAAACGTCCAAGTAATCCAATCTATCCAAAACTATGTGATGTCATGCATTATGCTTCATTGATAAGTCTTTACTCAATGAGCACTAATGATCAGTTTAGAATGATCACTTTAACTAGCCGATCAACTTGACATATCAACACTAAATCGTCCGTAACTTTTGATTTAGAGCTCCGAATGACACGAATCCAATGCCCACGTTAAGCTAACTCAACTTTCTATATTTTGACAAAATGTCAAATAGAAGTAGAGACGAGAAAACGTCCAAGTAATCCAATCTATCCAAACTGCTTGATGCCATGCAATATGCTTCATTTATAACCCTTAGCTTAAAAAACACCAATTATGAGTTTAAATTATCACTTTAACTAGCCACTCAACTTGACATGTCCGAACTAAATCTTCCGTAACTTTTGATTTAGAGCTCTGATTGACACGAATCCAATGCCCTGTTAAGCTAGCTCAATTTTCGATATTGTAACAAAATTTGAGACAAAAATAGACATGAAGAAGCGTCTAAGTAATCCAATCTATCCAAAACTGTGTGATGCCATGCATTATATTTCCTTTATAAGCCTTTACTCAATGAGCACCAATGGTCAGTTTAGAATAATCATATTAACTGGCCGATGAACTTGGCATGTCCGCAATAAATTGTACGTAACTTTTGATTTTTGAGCTCCGAATGACACAAATACAGTGCCCACGTTAAACTAGATAACTTTTCTATATTTTGACAAAATTTGAGACAGAAGTAGAGACGACAAAGCGTCCAAGTAGTCGAATCTATCCCAATCTACGTGATGCCATGCAGTGTGCTTCATTTATAAGCTCTTACTCAATGAGCACCAATGATCAGTTTAGAATAATCATATTAACTGGCAAATAAACTTGACACATGTCAGCACTAAATGGTCTGTAACTTTTTATTTAGAGCTCTGAATGACATGAATCAAGTGCATTTGTTAAGCTAGCTCAATTTTCTATATTTTGATAAAATTTGATACAGAAATTGAGAGGACAAAGCGTCCATGTAATCCAGTGTATCCAAACTCCTTGATGCTATGCATTATACTTCATTTGTAACCCTTTTCTTAATGAGCATCAATGATAAGTTTAGAATGATCACTTTAACAGGCCAATCAACTTGACATGTCCGCACTAAATCGTACGTCACTTTTGATTTAGAGCTCAAAATGACATGAATCCAATGCCTATGTTAAGCTATCTCAATTTTGTATATTATGATAAAATTTCAGACAGAAATAGAGATGACAAAACATCCAAGTAATCCAATCCGTCCCAAAATGTGTGAGGCCATGCATTATTTTTCATTCATAAGCTTTTACTAAATGAGCACCAATGATCAGTTTATAAAAATCATTTTAACTGGCCGATCAACTTATCATGTCTGCACTAAATTGTCCATAACTTTTGATTTATTGCTTAGAATGACACGAATGAAATACCCACATTAAGCTAGTTCAATTTTCTATATTGTGATAAAATTTGAGACCGAACAAGATACAACAAAGCTGATACGAGCATGGAAAGCACACAAAAGGAGAAGCTCATGGCTAGGAATGAACCAATGGAACATGAAGAATCTCTTGCACTATCAGTTGGACCATTAACCCGAGCCAAAGCCAAGAAACTCAAAGAGGCAATCAGCCGCATGCTCAACAAGGAGAATGCACAACAAATTCACTTGAGCTTGAATGGAGAAGTGCCTAAAAGCACTCTGATTTTAGTACAAGCTCAAGACAGCATACAAATTGGTATGTGATCAATTTGTACTCTTTTTCCCTTATCCAAGTTTTCTCCCATTGGGTTTTCTTGGTAAGGTTTTTAATGAGGAAAATGAATCACATTACAACCAGCCCAATTTTTTGTTTAAAATCAAAAGGACTTCAATTAAAAATGCTCAAAATTGGCGTCATCAAAGGGGGGGGGGAAGTGTCTATATTCATAGTCAAAATAAGAGTTAATGAAGTCAAGGTCTTTGGTCAAGGTCTTTGGTCAAGTCTTCCCTTGTAATTGTAACCAATTTAATGTTGTAGGCTCCTCATATTTACGTCCTCTTATAGTATAAATAGGGGCTTTCAGTCGTAAACTTGATCATTCAACTTTTTCAAATAAAAACATCTTCGTTTCTTTAGTTTGAGAGTGATTCTCTTCTTAATCTGATTGTTGGTGTGTAATATCCTTCAGTCAAAATTTAGTAGCCTTAGTGTGTAATATCTAAGCTACTATATTAGGTAAATCAGTTGTCTTTCCGCAGCTACTGTGTGACCCTTCAGTCCACAACGTTTTGAACAGATTGAATTTCGATTCATTCTATTGCAAAGCCTATCTCAACCGCATCCAGAAGTGCATTCCTTGGGAGGTTCGCATCACTTGGTATCAGAGCACATTTCTGATCGGTTATCCCTATCCCTCATCTCTATATCTCTCCATTTCCATCTGCTTAGATTGCATCAGCTTGTGTATATCGATTTGCATCAGTTGATTAATAAAAAAAAACCTATTCATATAATTGCATTGTTGTTTTTATCTAATATTACATCAATTTATAACATTCAAATCGACCCCAACCCATTGCATTTTCAGATTAGAAAATAACACACTCGCAACTCTTCATCTTCCATCGAAAATATTTTTTCAGAACAGGTATTTTTAACGCATTTGTTAAGTGTATTTGTAGCTATGTCAGGAGGAAATCAAACTTCAGAAGCACCAAACCTGTTAATGGAGGCTCTAGTAGCAGAAATGAAGAAAGCATTACAAATAGAGCTGGAAGCCATTAATTTGCGGCTTGATGATGTTCAGAACAATAGTAACACAAAAGGAGGCCCAAGGAGAACTAGGAAAGTGTCTACATTCATAGTCAAAATAAGAGTTAATGAAGTCAAGGTCTTTGGTCAAGGTCTTTGGTCAAGTCTTCCCTTGTAATTGTAACCAATTTAATGTTGTAGGCTCCTCATATTTACGTCCTCTTATAGTATAAATAGGGGCTTTCAGTTGTAAACTTGATCATTCAACTTTTTCAAATAATAACATCTTCGTTTCTTTAGTTTGAGAGTGATTCTCTTCTTAATCTGATTGTTGGTGTGTAATATCCTTCAGTCAACATTTAGTAGCCTTAGTGTGTAATATCTAAGCTACTATATTAGGTAAATCAGTTGTCTTTCCGTAGCTACTGTGTGACCCTTCAATCCACAACTTTTTGAACAGATTGAATTTCGATTCATTCTATTGCAAAGCCTATCTCAACCGCATCCAGAAGTGCATTCCTTGGGAGGTTCGCATCATTTGGTATCAGAGCACACTTCTGATCGGTTATCCCTATCCCTCATCTCTATATCTCTCCATTTCCATCTGCTTAGATTGCATCAGCTTGTGTATATCGATTTGCATCAGTTGATTAATCAAAAAAAACCTATTCATATAATTGCATTGTTGTTTTTATCTAATATTACATCAATTTATAACATCCAAATCGACCCCAACCCATTGCATTTTCAGATTAGAAAATAACACACTCGCAACTCTTCATCTTCCATCGAAAATATTTTTTCAGAACAGGTATTTTTAACGCATTTGTTAAGTGTATTTGTAGCTATGTCAGGAGGAAATCAAACTTCAGAAGCACCAAACCTGTTAATGGAGGCTCTAGTAGCAGAAATGAAGAAAGCATTACAAATAGAGCTGGAAGCCATTCATTTGCGGCTTGATGATGTTCAGAACAATAGTAACACAGAAGGAGGCCCAAGGAGAACTAGGAATCCCTTAAGACGTGGCAAAAATGAAGAAACAGAATCCTACTATAGCTGTGGCAGTGAAGGAAGTAGGAGAACCCAAAGGAGGCCTAGGCGTGTAAGAGAAGAAAGGGGTCAGCCTAATGACACCTTAGGAGGTCGTAAACTTAAGATACCATCATTCTATGGCAAAAAATGATCCAGACACTTACCTGGAATGGGAGAAGAAGATCGAGCTGGTGTTTGATTGTCAACACTATTCCGAGCTCAACAAGGTCCGCGTAGCTGCTACTGAGTTTTATGAGTATGCACTTAGCTGGTGGGATGAATTGGTGACGTCCAGAAGATGTAATGGTGAGTATCCAGTAGAAACATGGGCTGAGATGAAAGCCATAATGAGGAAAAGGTTTGTGCCCAACCATTACCACTGTGAGCTTCAGCAAAAGCTAAGGAGACTCAATCAAGGTAGCCGAAGGGTTGAGGACTATTACCAGGAGTTGGAAACCCTCATGATCAGGGCAGACATTTCAGAAGACAGAGAAGCTACTATGGCAAGATTTTTAGGAGGACTTAACCGTTACATTCAAGATAGAATGGAGCTGGAACATTATGTGGAGCTAGAGGAAATGTTGCACAAAGCTATACTGGTGGAACAGCAGCTAAAAAGAAAAAGTTATACTAGGCAAAGCTATGGAGCAGCTAACAATAAGCCTAGCTACCAAAGGGAAGGAAAACAGATTGCTAAAGTTGATTCCAAACCTTCAACAACCACTCAAGACGTCAAGGGAAAATCTGAAGCTACTACATCTACTAGAACAAGAGATGTGAAGTGTTTCAAATGCTAAGGAAGAGGGCATTACGCGAATGAATGCACCAACAAGAAGATCATGATTCTGTTGGATAATGGTGAAATAGAATCTGACGAAGAAGAATTCTTTTCTGATTCTTCAGAAGAGCATCTTGTACCTCCTATGGCAGGAGAATTATTGGTAACAAGAAGAACCCTAAGCGTACAAAACAAAACCAAAGAACATGAGCAAAGAGAGAACTTGTTTCACTCAAGATGCCACGTCCAAGGAAAGGTTTGGAGCATCATTATTGATGGAGGCAGCTGCACTAATGTGGCTAGTGAAACTATGGTAAACAAGTTAGGTCTGGAAGTGTTCAAGCACCCAAAGCCGTATAAGCTGCAATGGCTTAATGAGTGTGGCGAAATGAAGGTAAGCAGCAAAGTCAAGGTACCTATAACCATTGGAAAGTACCAAGATGAGATCCTTTGTGATGTTTTACCAATGGAGGCTGGCCACATTCTGCTTGGAAGACCATGGCAATTTGATCGAAAGGTCATTCATGATGGTTACACCAACCAACACTCGTTTGAACACAAAGGTAAGAAGATCACACTTGTTCCTATGACACCACAGGAGGTGTACCAAGATCAGCTCGTGTTGGAGCAAAGGAAAACAGCTGGAACTTCAAAAAAAACCTTAAGCACCAAAAGTGACAGAGGCTGTGAGAACAAGAACAAAAAGCACTCAAGTTTCTTTGTGAGAACTGGTGGAGTTAAGAAGGCTCTCTTCTCACAACAACCTGTTCTTTTGTTTATCTATAAGGAAGCTCTCATGAGCTTAACTAACGTTGCACCGGTATTACCGAGTGAAGTGACTTCTATTTTGCAGGATTATGAAGATGTCTTTCCAGAAGACAATCCAAAGGTGCTACCACCCATCAGAGGCATTGAACATCAGATTGATTTTGTACCTGGAGCCTCACTACCAAATAGACCAGCTTATAGAACCAACCCCGTTGAGACTAAGGAGCTGCAAAGGCAAGTTAATGAGCTAATGGAGAAGGGCTACATCAGGGAGAGCATGAGTCCTTGTGCTGTGTCAGTTCTACTTGTGCCAAAGAAAGATGGCAGCAGGCGCATGTGTGTTGATTGTAGAGCAATCAACAACATTACGGTAAAGTATCGCCATCCAATCGCTAGGTTAGATGACATGCTTGATGAATTGCATGGTTCCAGAATCTTTTCTAAGATAGATCTTAAGAGTGGGTACCATCAAATACGCATGAAAGAAGGGGATGAATGGAAAACTGCATTTAAAACTAAGCATGGATTATATGAATGGTTAGTCATGCCATTTGGGTTAACAAATGCACCTAGTACTTTCATGAGGTTGATGAATCATGTTCTTAGAGCATTCATAGGAGTCTTTGCTGTAGTATACTTTGATGACATCTTAATCTACAGCAAGAATCTTGAAGAGCATGCTAGTCATTTGACATTGGTTCTAAGCGTTCTTAGAAAAGAAAAACTATATGCCAATCTTAAGAAATGCACTTTTTGTACAGATAACATTGTGTTCCTAGGCTTTGTTATAAGTGCAGATGGTATTAAGGTTGATGAGGAAAAGGTCAAAGCTATTAAGGAATGGCCAAGTCCAAAAACAGTAGGAGAAGTGAGAAGTTTCCATGGGCTAGCTGGCTTCTATAGACGCTTTGTCAAGGATTTTAGCACTATTGCTGCCCCACTTACTGAAGTAATCAAGAAAGACGTAGGATTCAAATGGGGACAAGCTCAAGAAAGCTCATTCCAAGCTTTGAAAGAAAAGCTTACACATGCACCTCTTCTATCTTTACCTGATTTTCTTAAAACCTTTGAGATAGAATGTGATGCTTCTGGTATAGGTATTGGAGCTGTTTTGATGCAGGATAAGAAACCTATAGCCTATTTCAGTGAGAAACTTGGAGGAGCCACCCTCAACTATCCAACATATGACAAGGAATTGTATGCCTTGGTCCGTGCCTTGCAAACTTGGCAACACTACTTGTGGCCTAAGGAGTTCGTGATTCACACTGATCATGAGTCACTTAAGCACTTAAAGGGCCAACAGAAGCTGAACAAAAGGCATGCACGGTGGGTTGAGTTCATAGAAACATTTCCGTATGTCATTAAATACAAACAAGGTAAAGAGAATGTTGTGGCAGATGCATTGCCACGGAGGTATGCCTTAATCTCTACTCTTGATGCTAAGTTGTTAGGTTTTGAACAACTTAAAGAGCTATATGAAACTGATCCTGAATTTAAAGACGTGTACATTGCTAGCAGAAAGTTTGCTTCAGGAAAATATTACCATCATGAAGGATTCCTATTTTATGATAATAGATTATGTGTGCCTAACTGTTCTATTCGAGACTTGCTAGTTAGGGAAGCTCATGGAGGAAAACTGATGGGGCATTTTGGAGTTGCCAAAACTCTTAAAGTAATGCAAGATCATTTCCATTGGCCACACATGAAGAGAGACTTAGAAAGAATCTGTGCAAGGTGTGCCACATGCAAGCAGGCTAAATCTAAGGTTCAACCCCACGGTTTGTACACTCCTTTACCCATTCCTACTCATCCATGGATTGACATATCAATGGACTTTGTGGTTGGTTTGCCTAGAACTAAGACAGGAAAGGATTCTATCTTTGTTGTGGTTGATAGATTCTCTAAGATGGCTCATTTTATAGCCTGTCACCAAGACTGATGATGCATTGCATATAGCCAATCTGTTCTTTAAAGAGGTAGTTCGCTTGCATGGAATGCCTAGGACCATAGTTTCTGATAGAGACACTAAGTTCTTGAGTTACTTTTGGAAAACTCTTTGGTCTAAGTTAGGAACTAAGTTGGTATTCTCTACAACATGTCACCCACAAACAGATGGTCAAACTGAAGTAGTTAATAGAACCTTGTCTACTTTATTGCGTGCATTAATCAAACGAAATCTTAGAACATGGGAAGAATGTTTACCACATGCTGAATTTGCATATAACCATTCTGTACATTCTGATTCAAAGTATTCTCCTTTTCAAATTGTGTATGGTTTCAATCCTTTATCTCCTTTGGATCTAACCCCTTTGCCTTTAAGTGAAAGAGCAAGTATTGATGGAAAAAGAAAAGTTGAGATTGTTAAACAGATCCATGAGAATCCAACAATATGTAAGAAAGGCCAACAAAAGAAGACGTGAAATGGTATTTGAGGTGGGAGACCTCATGTGGGTTCACTTGAGGAAAGAAAGATTTCCAGCTGAAAGAAAATCCAAACTTACACCGAGAATTGATGGACCTTTCAAGATAGTTCAAAAGATCAGCAACAACGCCTACCAAATTGATCTTCAAGGTAAGTATAATGTGAGTTCAAGCTTCAATATATCTGATCTTGTGCCTTTCATTGCAGATGAACCTGATTTGAGGTCAAATCCTTTTCAAGAGGAGGGGGATGATACGAGCATGGAAAGCACACAAAAGGAGAAGCTCATGACTAGGAATGAACCAGTGGAACATGAAGAATCTCTTGCACAACCAGCTGGACCATTAACCCGAGTCAAAGCCAAGAAACTCAAAGAGGCAATCAGCCGCATGCTCAACAAGGAGAATGCACAACAAATTCACTTGAGTTTGAATGGAGAAGTGCCTAAAAGCACTCTGATTTTAATACAAGCTCAAGACAGCATACAAATGGGTATGTGATCCATTTGTACTCTTTTTCCCTTATCCAAGTTTTCTCCCATTGGGTTTTCTTGGTAAGGTTTTTAATGAGGCAAATGAATCACATTACAACCAGCCCAATTTGTTGTTTAAAATCAAAAGGAGTTCAATTAAAAATTCTCAAAATTGGCGTCATCAAAGGGGGGGAAAAGTGTCTACATTCATAGTCAAAATAAGAGTTAATGAAGTCAAGGTCTTTGGTCAAGGTCTTTGGTCAAGTCTTCCCTTCTAATTGTAACTAATTTAATGTTGTAGGCTCCTCATATTTACGTCCCCTTATAGTATAAATAGGGGCTTTCAGTTGTAAACTTGATCATTCAACTTTTCAAATAAAAATAGCTTCTTTTCTTAAGTTTGAGAGTGATTCTCTTCTTAATCTGATTGTTGGTGTGTAATATCCTTCAGTCAACATTTAGTAGCCTTAGGGTGTAATATCTAAGCTACTATCTTAGGTAAAGCAGTAGTCTTTCCGCAGCTACTGTGTGACCCTTCAATCCAAAACTTTTTGAATAGACTGAATTTCGATTCATTCTGTTGCAAAGCCTATCTCAACCGCATCCAGAAGTGCATTCCTTGGGAGGTTCGCATCAAAAGCGTCCAAGTAATCCAATCTATCCCCAATTGCGTGATGCCATGCCATATGCTTCATTTATAAGCTTTTACTCAATGCGAACCAATGATCAAATTAGAATAATCACTTTAACTGGCCGATCAGCTTGACATGTCCGCACTAAATCGTTCGTAACTTTTGATTTGGAGCTCAGAAGGACACAAATACAATGTCTACGTTAAGCTAGCTGAATTTTCTATATTTTGAAAAAAATAGAGACCGAAATAGAGATGACAAAGCATCCAAGTAATCCAATCTATCCAAACTACTTGGTACCAAGCATTATGCTTCATTTATAAGCCTTTACTTAATGAGCACCAATGATCAGTTTAAAATGATCACTTTTTAACTGGGCAATCAACTTGACATGTCTGCACGAAATCGTCCCTAACTTTTGATTTAGAGATTAGAATGACATGAATCCAATGCCCACGTTAATCTAGCTCAATTCTCGATGTTGTAACAAAATTTGAGACAGAAATAGATACAAAGAGCGTTCAAGTAATCCAATCTAGCCAAAACTGCATGATCCCATGAATTATGATTCATTTATAAGCCTTTACTCAATTAGCACAAATGATCAGTTTAGAATGATCACTTTAACTGGCCGATCAACTGGACATTTCCGCACTAAATCATGCCTAACTTTTGATTTAGAGCTCATAATGACACGAATCAAATGCCCACGTTAAGCTAGCTCAATTTTCTATATTGTGACAAAATTTGAGACAGGAATAGATAGGACAAACCGTCCAAGTAATACAATCAATCCCTAGCTGCGTGATGTCATGCATTATGCTTCATTTGTAAGCTTTTACTCAATGAGCACCAATGATCAGTTAAGAATGGTCAGTTTAACTGGCCGATCAACTTTACATGTCCACACTAAATCGTTCGTAAGTTATGAAATATAGGTCAGAATGACACGAATCCAATGCCCACGTTAATCTAACTCAATTTGCTATATTGTTATAAAATTTGAGACATAAATAGATTCAAAAACCGTTAAAGTAATCCAATCTAGACAAAACTGCATGATGCCATGCATTATGTTTCATTTATAAGTGTTTACTAAATGAGCACCAATTATCAGTTTAAAATGATCGCTTTAACTGGCAGATCAACTTGACATGTCCGCACGAAATCGTCCCTAACTTTTGATTTAGAGCTTAAAATGACATGAATCCGAGCCGACGTTAATCTAGCTCAATGCTCTATGTTGTAACAAAATTTGAGAAAGACATAGATACGAAAAAGCGTTCAAGTAATCCAATCTATCCAAAACTGCATGATCCCATTCATTATGATTCATTTATACGCCTTTACTTAATGAGCACAAATGATCAGTTTAGAATGTTCACTTTAACTGGCCGATCAACTTGACATGTCCGTACTAAGCCGTCCCTAACTTTTGATTTATAGCTCAGAATGACACGAATCCAATGCCCACGTTAAGCTAGCTATATTATCTATATTATGAAAAAATTTGATGCAGAACTACATACGACAAAGCATCAAAGTAATTCAATGTATCCCAAACTGCGTGATGTCATGCATTATGCATCATTTATAAGCCTTTACTCAATGAGCACCAATGATCAGTTTAGAATGATCGCTTTAACTGTGCGATAAACTTGACATGATCGCACTAAATCGTCCGTAACTTTTGCTTTAGAGCTCCGAATGACACGAATCCAATGCCCACATTTGACTAGCACAATTTTCTATGTTGTGACAAAATTTGAGATAGAAATAGATACAATAAAGCGTCCAACTAATCCAATCTATATATCCCTAATTGCGTGATATCATGCATTATGCTTCATTTCTAAGCCTTTTCTCAATGAACACCAATGATCTGTTTAGAATGATCACTTTAACTAAGCGATCAACTTGACATGTCCACACTAAATCGTCCGTAGGTTTTGATTTGTAGCTCAGAATGACACGAATCACATGCCCACGTTAAGCTAGCTCAATTTTCTATATTCTGACAAAATTTTAAACAGAAATAGATTCAAAAAGCGTTCAAGTAATCCAATCTAGCCAAAACTGCATGATCCCATGAATTATGATTCATTTATAAGCCTTTACTCAATTAGCACAAATGATCAGTTTAGAATGATCACTTTAACTGGCCGATCAACTGGACATTTCCGCACTAAATCGTGCCTAACTTTTGATTTAGAGCTCATAATGACACGAATCAAATGCCCACGTTAAGCTAGCTCAATTTTCTATATTGTGACAAAATTTGAGACAGGAATTGATACGACAAACCGTCCAAGTAATACAATCAATCCCTAGCTGCGTGATGTCATGCATTATGCTTCATTTGTAAGCTTTTACTCAATGAGCACCAATGATCAGTTAAGAATGATCACTTTAACTGGCTGATCAACTTTACATGTCCACACTAAATCGTTCGTAAGTTGTGATTTATAGGTCAGAATGACACGAATCCAATGCCCACGTTAATCTAACTCAATTTGCTATATTGTGATAAAATTAGAGACATAAATAGATTCAAAAACCATTAAAGTAATCCAATCTAGACAAAACTGCATGATGCCATGCATTATGTTT
>JAENJI010000013.1:26981813-27054523 GCA_018901935.1 Pugionium cornutum | reverse complement strand
ATTTAGTGCGTTCTGAAATTGATTGGCCAGTTAAACTGATCATTGGTGTTTCTTAATTAAAGCTTATAAATGAATCATAATGCATGAAATCATGAAGTTTGAGATAGATTTGACACTTTGTCATATCTATTTCGGTCTTAAATTTTGTCACAATATATAAAATTGAGATACCTTAACGTGGGCGTTGGATTCATGTAATTCTGAATTCTAAAGCAAAAGTTACAGACGATTAAGTGTGGACATGTCAGTTTTATCAGATAGTTAAATTGATCATTCTAAACTGATCATTGGTGCTCATTGAGAAAAGAATTACCAATGAAGGATCATGAATAGCATCATGCAGTTTGGGATACATTGGATAACTTGGAGGCTTTGTCGTAGCTATTTCAGTCTTAAATTTTGTCACAATATAGAAACTTGAGCTAACTTTACGTAGGCGTTGGATTCATGTCATTCTGAACTTTAAATCAAAAGTTACAGACGATTTAGTGTGCACATGTCAATTTTTGCACAATGAGGATCAATTATCAGTTTAGAATGATCATCTTAATTAGCTGATCAACTTGACATGTCCACACTAAATCGTTTGTTACTTTTGATTTGTACCTCAAAATGACATGAATCCAACACCCATGTTAAGCTAGCTCAATTCGCCATAATGTGACAACATTTGAGACTGAAAGAGCTAGACAAAGCGTCAAAGTAATCCCATCTATCCTAAACTGCGTGATGCCTTGCATTACGCTTCATTTATTAACCTTTACTAAAAGCAACACCAATGATTAGTTTAGAATGATCATTTTAACTGGCCAATCAACTTGACATGTCGCACTAAATCATTCGTAACTTTTGATTTAGAGTTCAAAATGACACGAAACGAATGACCACGTTAAGCTAGCTCAATTTTCTATATTGTGACAAAATTTAGGACTGAAATAGCTATGTAAAAGTCTCCAAGTAAGCAAATATATCCCAAACTGCTTGATACCATGCATTATGCTTCATTTGTAAACCATTGCTCAATTAGCACCAATGATCAGTTTAGAATGACCAATTTAACTGGCCGATCGACTTGACATGTCTGCACTAAATCGTCTTTAACTACTGATTTAGAGCTCAAAATGACATGAACCAATGCCCACGTTAAGGTAGCTCAATTTTCTATATTGTCAGAACATTCGAGGCTGGAAGAGCTAGGCAAAGCCTCAAAGTAATCCAGTCTATACTAAACTGCATGATGCGATTCATTATGCTTCATTTATAAGCTTTTAGTCAAGGAGAACCAATGATCAGTTTAGAATAATCATTTTAACTAGCCGATCAACTTGATACCATGCATTATGCTTCATTTATAAACCATTGCTCAATTAGGACCAATGATCAGTTTAGAATGACCAATTTAACTGGCCGATCGAGTTGACATGTCCACACTAAATCGTCTTTAATTTTTGATTTAGAGCTCAAAATGACATGAAACAATGTCCACGTTAAGGTAGCTCAATTTTCCATATTGTGAGAACATTTGAGGCTGGAAGAGCTAGGCAAAGCCTCAAAGTAATCCAGTATATCCTAAACTGCGTGATGCGATGCATTATGCTTCATTTATAAGCTTGTACTCAAGGAGAACCAATGATCAGTTTATAATAATCATTTTAACTGGCCGATCAACTTGATGACCGCACTAAATTGTTTGCAACTTCTGATTTAGAGTTCAGCAACGCCCACGTTAAACTATCCCAATTTTATATATTGTGAGAAAATTTAGGACCGAAATAGATACGAAAAAGTCTCCGAATAAGCCAATCTATCCCAAACTGCATGATGCCCTGCATGATGCTTCATTTGTAAACCATTGCTCAATTAACAACAATAATCAATTTAACTGGCCGATCAGCTTTGCATGTCTGCACAAAATCGTCTTTGACTTTTGATTCATAGTTCAGAATGACACAAATCCAATGCCCGCGTAAGCTAGTTTGATTTACTATATTGTGACAAAATTTAAGACCGAAATAGCTACGAAAAAGTCTCCAACTAATCTAATCTATTCCAAACTGCGTGATGTCATGCATTATGCTTCATTTGTAAACCTTTGCTCAGTGAGCACCAATTATCAGTTTAAAATGATAACTTTAACTAGCTTATCAACTTGACATGTCCGCCCTAAATTGTGTTTAACTTTTGATTTGGATCTGAAAATGACATGAATCCAACGCCTATGTTAAGCTAGCTCAATTCTCCATAATGTGACAACTTTTTAGGCTGAAAGAGCTAGACAAAGCCTCTATGTAATCCAATCTATCCTAAACTGCGTGATGCCTTGCATTATTCTTCATCTATAAGCCTTTACTCAAGGAGCACAAACGATCAGTTTAGAATAATCATTCTAACTGGCCAATCTACTTGACATGTCCCCATTAAATCGTGTGTAACTTGTGATTTAGAGTTTAGAATGATACGAATCCAACACCCACGTTAAGCTAGCTGAATTTTCTATATTGTAACAAAATTTAGGACCGCAATAGCTATGACAATGTCGCCAAGTAAGCCAATCTATCCCGAAGTGCGTGATGCTATGCATGATGCTTCATTTGTAAAACTTTTATCAAGGAGCACCAACGACAAGTTTAGAAAGATCAAATTTAACTGGCCGATCAACTTGATATGTCCGCACTAAATCGTCATTAACTTTTGATTCAGAGTTCAGAATGACACGAATCCAATGCCTGCGTAAGCTAGTTTGATTTTCTATATTGTGATAAAATTTAAGACCGAAATAGCTTTGATAAAGTATCCAACTAACCATTCTATCCCAAAGTGCGTGATGCCATGCATTATGCTTCATTTGTAAACCTTTGCTCAATGAGCACCAATTGTGAGAACCAATGATCAGTTTATAATAATCATTTTAACTGGCCGATCAACTTGATGACCGGACTAAATTGTTTGCAACTTCTGATTTAGAGTTCAGCAACGCCCACGTTAAACTATCCCAATTTTATATATTGTGAGAAAATTTAGGACCGAAATAGATACGACAAAGTCTCCGAATAAGCCAATCTATCCCAAACTGCACGATGCCCTGCATGATGCTTCATTTGTAAACCATTGCTCAATTAACAACAATGATCAGTTTAGAATGATCAATTTAACTGGCCGATCAGCTTTGCATGTCTGCACAAAATCGTCTTTGACTTTTGATTCATAGTTCAGAATGACACAAATCCAATGCCCGCGTAAGCTAGTTTGATTTACTATATTGTGACAAAATTTAAGACCGAAATAGCTACGAAAAAGTCTCCAACTAATCTAATCTATTCCAAACTGCGTGATGTCATGCATTATGCTTCATTTGTAAACCTTTGCTCAGTGAGCACCAATTATCAGTTTAAAATGATAACTTTAACTAGCTTATCAACTTGACATGTCCGCCCTAAATTGTGTTTAACTTTTGATTTGGATCTGAAAATGACATGAATCCAACGCCTATGTTAAGCTAGCTCAATTCTCCATAATGTGACAACTTTTTAGGCTGAAAGAGCTAGACAAAGCCTCTATGTAATCCAATCTATCCTAAACTGCGTGATGCCTTGCATTATTCTTCATCTATAAGCCTTTACTCAAGGAGCACAAACGATCAGTTTAGAATAATCATTCTAACTGGCCAATCTACTTGACATGTCCCCATTAAATCGTGTGTAACTTTTGATTTAGAGTTTAGAATGAAACGAATCCAACACCCACGTTAAGCTAGCTGAATTTTCTATATTGTAACAAAATTTAGCTATGACAATGTCACCAAGTAAGCCAATCTATCCCGAAGTGCGTGATGCCATGCATGATGCTTCATTTGTAAAACGTTTATCAAGGAGCACCAACGACAAGTTTAGAAAGATCAAATTTAACTGGCCGATCAACTTGATATGTCCGCACTAAATCGTCATTAACTTTTGATTCAGAGTTCAGAATGACACGAATCCAATGCCTGCGTAAGCTAGTTTGATTTTCTATATTGTGATAAAATTTAAGACCGAAATAGCTTTGATAAAGTCTCCAACTAATCCAGTCTATCCCAAAGTGCGTGATGCCATGCCTTATGCTTCATTTGTAAACCTTTGCTCAATGAGCACCAATTATCAGTTTAGAATGATCACTTTAACTAGCTGATCAACTTGACATGTCCGCACTAAATCGTCTTTAACGTTTCATTTAGATCTCAAAATGACATGAATCCAACGCACACATTAAGGTAGCTCAATTTTTCATATTGTGACAACATCTGAGACTGGAAGAGCTAGGCAAAGCCTCAAAGTAATCTAATCTATCCTGAACTTCGTGATGTGATGAATTATGCTTCATTTATAAACTTTTACTTAAGGAGAACCAATTATTAGTTTAGAATAATCATTTGAACTAGCCGATCAACTTGACATGTCCGCACTAAATCGTTTGTAAATTTTGATTTAGAGTTCATCAACGTCCACGTTAAACTATCTCAATTTTCTATGCTGTGACAAAATTTAGGGAAAAGATAGCTACGACAAAGCCTCCAAGTAAGGCAATGTATCCCAAACTGTGTGATGCCATGCATGATACTTCATTTGAAAACTTTTCCTCAATGAGCACCAATGATCAGTTTGGAATGATCAATTTAACTGGCCGATCAACTTGACATGTGCACACTAAATCGTCTTTAACGTTTGATTCAGAGTTCAGAATGACATGAATCCAATGCCCGCATTAAGCTTGTTCGATTTACTATATTGTGACAAAATTTAAAACCAAAATAGTTACCAAAAAGTCTCCAACTAATCCAATCTATCCCAAACTGCGTGATGCCATACATGATGCTTCATTTGTAAACTTTTGCTCAATGAGCACCAATCTGCACAAATCGTCTTTAATTTAAGACCAAAATAGGTATTTCAAAGTCTCCAACTAATCCAATCCAACCAAAACAGCGTGATGCCATGCATTATGCTTCATTTGTAAACCTTTGCTCAATGAGCACCAATTCTCAGTTTAGAATGATCATGTTAACTAGCTGATCAACTTGACATGTATGTATTAAATCATATTTAACTTTTGATTTAGAGCTCAAAATGACATGAATCCAACGCCCACGTTAAAGTAGCTCAATTTTCCATATTCTGACAACATTTGAAAATAGAAGAGCCAGGCAAAGCCTCAAAGTAAACAAATCTATCCTAAACTGCGTGATGAGATGCATTATGCTTCATTTATAAGCTTTTACTCAAGGAGAACCAATTATCAGTTTAGGATATTCATTTTAACTGGACGATCAGCTTGACATGTCTGCACTAAATCGACCCTAACTTTTGATTTAGAGTTCAGAATGATACGAATCCAACGCCCACATTAAGATAGATCAATTTTCTATATTGTGACAAAATTTAGGACCGAAATAGCTATGGTAAAGTCTCCAAGTAAGTCAATCTATCCCAAACTACGTGATGCCATGCATGATGCTTCATTTGTAAACTTTTGCTCAATGAGCACCAATGATCAGTTTAGAATTATCAATTTAACTGGCTGATAAACTTGACATGTCCACACTAAATCGTATTTAACTTTTAGTTCGGAATTCAGAATGACACGAATCCAATGCCCACGTTAAACTTGCTCAATTTACTATTTAGTGACAAAATTTAGAACCAAAATAGATACAACAAAGTCTCAAAGGAAGCCAATCTATCCCAAACTGCCTGATGCCATCCATGATGCTTCATTTGTAAACCTTTGCTCAATGAGAACCAATGATCAGTTTAGAATAATAGTTTTAACTGGCCAGTCAACTTGTGATGTCCGTAATTCCAATCTGCATTTGACCTATTGGTGCGTCAAAGATCTTTGAGAGAGCTTTCCGAAATGGTTTTGTCGGCTGTGTAGTTCATCGCAGTGTGAAACTTATGGTATTTCGTAAATACAATGTTTTGCGATAGACAAATAAAAAGCAAGTGAATAAAAAAAGGGTGCGACACGAGGAATTCCAAGGAGGTCACCCATCCCTGTACTACTCTCGCCCAAGCACGATTCACTACGGAGTTCTGATTTGATCCTGTGCGATAGTGCTGGTATGATCGCACCCGGTAGTACATATCATGCAATCGTAAATATCCTCTTCATCAACTTTTTCAATGCTTCTTTTTGAGCTCGACATGATAAAGAAGAATCCACACGATGTGTCGGCCTCATCTAGATGGTTGAAACGTTTTGGATCATCGATGCAATTAGTTTGAGATGGCCGATAAAACGGGTTTGAGGTCGTGATTGCTTCAGCCCGAGAAAAACGTCAGAAAGAGTATCTAAACATCAAAATTTTGGGTCAAAAACCTTTCCATTCAGTCTTTGACCTATTGGCGTGTCAAAGATCTTTGAGAGAGCTTTCCGAAATGGTAATGTCGCTGTGTAGTTCTTCGCGGTGTAAAACTTATGGCATTTCAAATATACAATATTTTGCGATATGCAAATAAAAAGCTAGTGAATAAAAAAAGGGGTGCAACACGAGGACTTCGCAGGAGGTCATCCATCCCAGTACTACTCTCACCCAAGCACATTTAACTGCGGAGTTCTCATGGGATCCGGTGCATTAGTGCTGGTATGATCGCACCCGGTAGTACATGTTATGCAATTTTAAATATCCTCTTCATCAACTTTTCAATATTTTTTTGAGCTCGATGTTATAAAGAAGAATCCACATGATGTGTGGGCATCATCTAGATGGTTGAAACATTTTCGATCGTCGATGCGATGGGTTTGAGATGGCCGATAAAACGGTTTCGAAGTCGTGATTGATTCAGTCCAAAAAAACATCCGAAAGGGTATCTAAACATCAAAATTTGGGGTCAAAAACATTTCCTATCGGTATTCGACCTATTGGCGCATCAAAGATCTTTGAGAGAGCTTTCCAAAATCCTATTGTGAGCCGTGTAGTTCATCCGGTGTGAAACTTATGGCATTTCAAAAATACAATGTTTTACGATAATCAAGTAAAAAGTGAGTGAATAAAAAAAGGGTGCAACACGAGGAATTCCCAAGAGGTCACCCATCCCTGTACTACTCTTGCCCAAGCACGCTTCACTACAGAGTTCTGATAGGATCATGTGCATTAGTGCTAATATGATCGCAACCGGTAGTACATGTCATGCAACCGTAAATATCCTCTTCATCCACTTTTTCAATGATTCAATTTGAGCTTGACGTGATACCACACGATGTGTGGTCCTCGTATAGATGGTTGAAACGTTTTGGATCGTGTATGCGATGACTTTGAGATGGCCGATAAAACGGTTTCGAGGTTGTGATTGATTCAGCGCGAGAAAAACGTCCGAAAGAGTAACTAAATATCAAAATTAGGGGTCAAAAACATTATCAATCGGTATTCGACCTATTGGTGCATCAAAGATCTTTAAGAGATATTTCCGAAATGGTATTGTCGTCTGTGTAGTTCATCGCGGTGTGAAACCTATGGCATTTCCAAAATACAATGTTTTGCGATAGAAAAATAAAAAGGGAGTGATTAAAAAAAGGGGTCCAGCATGAGGACTTCATATGAGGTCACCCATCCCAGTAGTACTCTCGTCCAAGCACGTTTAATTGCAGAGTTCTGATGGGATCCGGTGCATTAGTGCTGGTATGATCGCACCCGGTAGTACATGTCATGCAATCATAAATATCCTCTTCATCTACTTTTTCAATGCTTCTTTTTGAGCTTGACATGATAAAAAATAATCCATACGATGTGTGGGCCTCGTCTAGATGGTTGAAACATTTTGGATCGCCGATGCGATTAGTTTGAGATGGCCGATAAAATGGTTTCAAGATTGTGATTGCTTCAGCCCGAGAAAAACATCCGGAAAAGTATTTAAACATCAAAATTTGGGGTTAAAATCATTTCCAATCGGTCCTAGACCAATTGGTGCATCAAAGATCTTTGAGGGAGCTTTCCAAAATGGTATTTTTGGCTTTGTAGTTCATCGTGGTGTGAAACTTATGGCATTTCAAAAATACAATATTTGCGATAGATAAATAAAAAGCAATTGAATAAAAAAAGGGGTGCAACACGAGGAATTCCCAGGAGGACACCCATCCCAGTACTATTCTTGCCCAAGCACGCTTAACTGCAGAGTTTTGATGGGATCCGGTGCATTAGTGCTGGTATGATCGCACCCGGTAGTACATGTCATGCAATCGTAAATATCTTCTTCATCCACTTTTTCAATACTTCTTTTTGAGTTTGATGTGATAAATAAGAATCCACATGATGTGTTGACCTCGTATAGAAGGTTGAAACATTTTGGATCGTTGATGCGATGAGTTTGAGATGGCCAATAAAACGGTTTCGAGATCATGATTGCTTCAGCCCAATAAAAACATCTGAAAGAGTATCTAAACATCAAAATTTGGGATCAAAAACATTTCCACTCGGTATTTGACCTATTGCCCCGTTAAAGATATTTGAGAGCGCTTTTGGAAATGGTATTGTCGGCTGTGTAGTTCATCGCGGTGTGAAATTTATGGCATTTCGAAAATACAATGTTTTGCGATAGACAAATAAAAAGCGAGTGAATAAAAAAGGGGTGCAACACGAAGATTTGGCAGGAGGTCACCCATCCCAGTACTACTCTCACGAAGCACGCTTAACTGCGGAGTTTTGATGGGATCCGGTGCATTATTGCTGGTATGATCGCACCCTGTAGTACATGTCATGCAATCGTAAATATCATCTTCATCCACTTTTTCAATGCTTCTTTTTGAGCTCGATGTGGTAAAAAAGAATCCACACGATGTGTGGGCCTCGTCTAGATGGTTGAATTGTTTTGGATCGTTGATGCGATGAGTTTCGTGGTCGTGCTTGCTTCAGCCCGAGAAAAACATCCGAAAGAGTATCTAAACATCAAAATGTGGGGCCGAAAACATTTCCCATCGGTATTCAGCCTATTGGGGCATCAAAGATCTTTAAGAGAGCTTTCCAAAATGGTATTGTCGACTGTGTAGTTCATCGGTTGTGAAACTTATGGCTTTTCGAAAATTCAACGTTTTGCGATAGACAAATAAAAAGCGAGTGAATAAAAAACGAGTGCAACACGAGTACTTCCCAGAAGGTCACCCATTCCAGTACTACTCTCACCCCAGCACGCTTAATTGCGGAGTTCTCATGGGATCCGGTGCGTTAGTGCTGGTATGATCGCATCTGGTAGTACATGTCATGCAATTGTAAATATCCTCTTCATCCACTTTTTCAATGCTTCTTTTTGAGCTCGACTTGATAATGATAGTGGGCCTCGTATAAATGGTTGAAACGTTTTGGATCATCGATGCGATGAGTTTGAGATGGCCGATAAAACGGTTTTGAGGTCATGATTGCTTCAGCCCGATAAAAACATCCAAAAGAGTATCTAAACATCAAAATTTGGGATCGAAAACACTTCCAATCGGTATTTTACCTATTGGCCCGTTAAAGATATTTGAGAGAGCTTTCAGAAATGGTATTGTCGGCTGTGTAGTTCATCGCGGTGTGAAATTTATGGCATTTCGAAAATACAATGTTTTGCGATAGACAAATAAAAAAGGAGTGATTAAAAAAAGGGGTGCAACACGTGTACTTCCCAGGAGGTCACCCATCTCAGTACTACTCTCGCCCAAGCACGTTTGACTGCAGAGTTCTGATAGGATCCAGTGAATTAGTGCTGGTATGATCGCACCCAGTTGTACATGTCGTGCAATCGTAAATATCCTCTTCATCCACTATTCCAATGCTTTTTTTTTGAGCTCGACGTGATAAAAAAGAATCCACATGATGTGTGGGCCTCGTCTAGATGGTTGAAATGTTCTGGATCGTCGATGCGATGAGTTTGAGATGGCCAATGAATTTGTTTCGAGGTCGTGATTGCTTCAGCCCGAAAAAAAATGTACGAAAGAGTATCTGAACATCAATATTTGGGGTCGAAAACATTTCCAAAAGATATTCAACCTATTGGGGCATCAAATATCTTTAAGAGAGCTTTCCAAAATGGTATTTTCAGCTGTGTAGTTAATCGCATTGTGAAACTTATGGCATTTCGAAAATATAATGTTTTGGGATTGACAAATAAAAAACGAGTGAATAAAAAAGGTGTGCAACACGAGAACTTCCCAGGAGGTCACCCATTTCACTACAACTCTTTCCCAAGCATGCTTAATTGCGGAGTTCTGATAGGATCCGGTGAATTAGTACCGGTATGATCGCACCAGGTAGTACATGTCATGCAATCGTAAATATCCTCTTCATCCACTTTTTCAATGTTTCTTTTTAAGCTCGACGTGAAAAAGAAAAATCCACATGATGTGTGGGCCTCGTCTAGATGCATAAAACGTTTTTGATCATCGATGTGATGAGTTTGAGATAGCCGATAAAAGATTTTCGAGGTCGTGATTGCTTTAGCCCAAAAAACATCCGAAAAGAGTATCTAAACATCGTAATTTGGGGTCGAAAACATTTTCAATCGGACTTGGACCTATTGGCGCGTCAAAGATCTTTGAGAGAGTTTTTCAAAATGGTATTATCGGCTGTGTAGTTCATCGCGGTGTGAAACTTATGGCATTTCAAAAATACAATGTTTGGGGATAGACAAATTTAAAGCGAGTGAATAAAAAAAGGGGTGCAACACGAGGACTTCCTAGGAGGCCATCCATCCCAGTATTACTCTTGCCCAAGAACGTTTAGCTGCGGAATTCTGATGGGATCTAATGCATTAATGCTGGTATGATCCCAACCATTAGTACATGTCATGCAATCGTAAATATCATTTTCATCAACATTTTCAATGCTTATTTATGATCTCGACGTGATAAATAAGAATCCACATGATGTGTGAGCCTCGTCTAGATGGTGGAAACGTTTTGGATTGTCGATGCGATGAGTTTGAGATGGCCGATAAAACGGTTTCGAAGTCGTGATTGTTTAAGCCCAAGCAAAATGTCCGAAAGAGTATCTAAACACCAAGATTTGGGGTCGAGAAAAAATTTCCAATCGCTGTTTGGCCTATTGGCACATCTAAGATCTTGGAGAGAGCTTTCCAAAATGGTATTCTCGGCAGTGTAGTTCATCGCAGTGTGAAACTTATGGCAATTCGAGAATTCAATGTTTTGCGATAGACAAATAAAAAGCAAGGGAATTAAAAAAGGGGTGCAACACGAGTACCTCCAAAGAGGTCACCCATCCCAGTACTACTCTCGCCCAAGCATGCTTAACTGCAGAGTTTTGATGGGATCCGGTGCATTAGGGCTTGTATTATCACGCCCGGTAGTACATGTCATGCAATCATAATTATTCTCTACATCCACTTTTTCAATGCTTCTTTTTTAGCTCGACTTGATAAAGAAGAATCCGCATGATGTGTGGGCCTCGTCTAGATGGTTGAAACGTTTTGGATTGTAGATGCAATGAGTTTGAGATTGCCGATAAAACGGTTTCGAGGTCGTGATTGCTTCAGCCCAAAAAATGTCCGAAAGGGTATCTAAGCATCAAAATTTGTGGTTAAAAGCATTTCCAATTGGTCTTCAACCTCTTGGCACGTCAATGATCTTTGAGAGAGCTTTCCAAAATGGTATTGTCGGCTGTGTAGTTCATCGCGGTGTGAAACTTATGACATTTCAAAAATACAATGTTTTGCGATAGACAAATAAAAATCGAGTGAATACAAAAAAGGGCTGAACACGAGGACTTCCCAGTGGGTCATCCATCTCAGTATTACTCTTGCCCAAACACGCTTAATGTCGTAGTTCTAATGGTATCCGATGAATTTGCTGGTATGATTGCACCCGATAGAACATATCAGGCAATCGTAAATATTCTCTTCATCCACTTTTTCAATGCTTCTTTTTGAGCTCGACGTGATAAAAAAAGAATCCACACAATGTGTGGGCCTCATCTAGATTGTTGAAACATTTTGGATCATCGATGCAGTGAGTTTTAGACTGCCGATAAAATGGTTTCAAGGTCGTGATTGCTTCAGTCCCAAAAAACGTCTGAAAGAGTATCTAAACATCAAACTTTGGGGTCGAAAACATTTCCTGTCGGTCATTGACCTATTAGTGCTTCAAAGATCTTTGATAGAGCTTTCTGAAATGGTATTGTCGGCTGTGTACTTCATCGCGGTGTGAAACTTATGGCATTTCGAAAATATAACATTTTGCGATAGACAAATAAAAAGCGAGTGAATAAAAAAGGGGTGTAACATGAGAACTTCCCAAGAGGTCACCCATCCTAGTACCACTCTCGCCCAAGCTCGCTTAACTGCAGAGTTTCTGATGGGCCGGTGCATTAGTGCTGGTATGATTGCACCCGGTAGTACATGTCATGCAATCGTAAATATGCTCTTCATCCACTTTTTCAATGCTTCTTTTTGAACTCTACATGATAAAGCAGAATCCACATGATGTGTGGGCCTCGTCTAGATGGTTGAAACGTTTTGGATCATCGATGCGATGAGATTGAGATGGCCGATAAAACAGTTCTGAGATCGTGATTGCTTCAGCCCGAGAAAACGTCCAAAAGAGTATCTAAACATCAAAATTTGGGGTCGAAAACATTTTCAACTGGTTGTCGCCCTCTTGGTGCGTCAATGTTCTTTGAGAGAGCTTTCCAAAATGGTATTGTCGGCTGTGTAGTTCATCGCGTGTGAAACTTATGCCATTTCGAAAATACAATGTTTTGCGATACACAAATTACAAGGGAGTGAATAAAAAAAAGGATGCAACAGGAGGACTTCCCGGGAGGTCACCAATCCCAGTACTACTCTCAACCAATCACGCTTAAATGCGGAGTTCTGATGGGATCCGGTGCATTAGGGCTGGTATGATCGCACCTGGTAGTACATGTCATGCAATCGTAAATATCTTCTTCATCAAATTTTTCAATGCCTCTTTTTGAGCTCGACGTGATAAAGAAGAATCCACACAATGCGTAGGCCTTGTCTAGATGGTTTAAACGTTTTGGATCGTTGATGCGATGAGATTGAGATGGCCGATAAGACGGTTTCGAGTTCATGATTGCTTCATCTTGAGAAAATGTATGAAAGAGTACCTAAACATCAAAATTTGGGGTCGAAAACATTTCCAATCGGCCTTCAATCTTCGCGCACCTCAAACATCTTTAAGAGAGCTTTCCGAAATGGTATTGTCGGCTGTGTAGTTCATCATGGTGTCAAGCTTTTGGCATTTTGCAAATACAATGTTTTGCGATAGATAAATAAACACCGAGTGAATAAATAAAAGGGGTGCAACACGAGGACTTCCCAAGAGGTCACCCATCCCAGTACTACTCTCGCCCAAGCATGCTTAACTGCAGAGTTCAGATGGGCCGGCGCATTAGTACTGTTATGATTGCACCCGGCTGTACATGTCATGCAATCGTAAATATCCTATTCATCCACTTTTTCAATGTTTCTTTTTGAATTCGACGTGATAAACAGAATCCACATGATGTTTGGGCCTCATCTAGATGGTTGAAACGTTTTGGATCATCGATTCGATGAGTTTAAGATGGCCGATAAAACGGTTTCGAGGTCGTGATTGCTTCAGCCCGAGAAAACATCCAAAAGAGTATCTAAACGTCAAAATTTGGGGTCGAAAACATTTCCAATCGGTCTTCGTCCTCTTGGCGCGTCAATGATCTTTGAGAGAGCTTTCCAAAATGGTATTTTTGGCTGTGTAGTCTATCGCGTTGTGAAACTTATGGCATTTTGAAAATACTATGTTTTGCGATAGACAAATAATAAGCGAGTGAATAAAAAAAGGGCTGCAACATGAGTACTTCTGAGGAGGTCACCCATCCCAGTACTACTCTCACCCAAGTACGCTTAACTGGGGAGTTCTGATGGGCCTGTGCATTAGTGCTGCTATGATTGCACCATGTAGTACATGTCATTCAATCGTAAATATCCTCTTCATCCACTTTTTCAATGTTTCTTTTTGAACTCGACTTGATTGAGCACAATCCACATGATATGTGGGCCTCGTCTAGATGGTTGAAACGTTTTGGATCGTCGATGCGATGAGATTGAGATGGCCGATAAAAAAGTTTAGAGGTCGTGATTGCTTCAGCCCGAGAAAACATCCAAAAGAGTATCTAAACATCAAACTTTGGTTTCAAAAACATTTCCAATCGGTCATTGACCTGTTGGCGCATAATTGATCTTTGAGAGAGCTTTCCAAAATGGTATTGTCGGTTGTGCAGTTCATCGCGGTGTGAAACTTATGCCATTTCGAAAATACAATATTTTCCAATACACAAATAAAAAAGTGAATGAACAAAAAAAGGGGTGCAACACGAGGACTTCCGAGAAGGTCACCCATCCCAGTACTACTCTCGCCCAAGCACGCTTAACTGCAAAATTTTGATGGGATCCGGTGAATTAGTGCTGGTATGATCGAATGAATAAAAAAGGGGTGCAACACTAGGATTTCCCAAGAGGTCACCCATCCCAGTACTACTCTCGCCCAATCACGCTTAACTGCCAAATTCTGATGTGATCCGGTGCATTAGTGATTGTATGATCGCACCTGGTAGTACAGGTCATGCAATCTTAAATATCTTCTTCATCCATTTTTTTCAATGTTTCTTTTTGATCTCGACATGATAAATAATAACCCACATGATGTGTGGGCCTTGTATAGCAGGTTAAAATGTTTTAGATCGTCGATGCGATTAGTTTGAGATAGCCAATAAAACGGTTTCGAGGTCGTGATTGCTTCAGCCCAAGAAAATTAGCCGAAATAGTATCTAAACATCAAAATTTGGGGTTGAAAACATTTTCAATCGGTCTTCTACCTCTTGGCACGTCAAAGATCTTCGAAAGATCTCTTCGAAATGGTATTGTCGGCTATGTAGTTCATCGCGGTGTGAATCATATGACATTTCGAAAATACAAGGTTTTGCGATAGTCAAATAAAAAGCGAGTGACTAAAAAAAGGGGTGCAACAGGAGGACTTCTCTGGAGGTCACCCATCTCAGTACTACTCTCGCCTGAGCACGCTTAACAGCGGAATTCTGATAGGATTCGGTGAATTAGTGCAGGTATGATCGCACTCGGTAGTACATGTCATGCAATCGTAAATATCATGTTCATCCACTTTTTCAACACTTCTGTTTGAGCTCAACGTGATAAAAAAGAATCCCCACGATGTGTGAGCCTTGTCTAGATGGTCAAAACGTTTTGGATGGTCGATGCGATGAGTTTGAGATGGCCGATAAAAAGGTTTCGTGGTCGTGATTGTTTCAGCCCGAGAAAAATGTCTGAAAGAGTATCTAAACACCAAGATTTGGGAAGAAAAATTCAATTGGTCTTCGACCTATTGGCGCGTCTAAAATCTTGGAGAGAGCTTTCCGAAATGGTATTGTCGGCGGTGTAGTTCATCGCGGTGTGACACTTATGACATTTCGAAAATTCAATATTTTGCGATAGACAAATAAAAAGCCAGGGAATAAAAAAAGAGGTCCAACACGAGTACCTCCCAAGAGATCACCCATACCAGTACTACTCTCACCCAAGCATGCTTAACTGCAGACTTCTGATAGGATCCGGTGCATTAGGGCTGGTATGATCCCACCCGGTAGTACATGTCATGCAATCAAAAGTATTCTCTTCATCCAATTTTTCAATGCTTCTTTTTGAGCTCGACTTGATAAAGAAGAATCCACATGATGTGTGGGCCTCGCCTTGATGGTTGAAACGTTTTGGATTGTTGATGCAATGAGTTTGAGATTGCTGATGAAACGGTTTAGAGGTCATGATTGCTTCAGCCCGAGAAAAATGTCCGAAAGAGTATCTAAACATCAAAATTTGGGGTTAAAAACATTTCCAATTGGTCTTCGATCTCTTGGCGTATCAATGATCTTTGAGAGAACTTGCCAAATTGGTATTGTCGGCTGTGTAGTTCATCGCGGTGTGAAACTTATGACATTTTGAAAATACAAGGTTTTGCGATATACAGATAAAAAGCGAGTGAATATAAAAAAGGGCTGAACACGAGTACTTCCCAGTGGGTCACCCATCTTAGTACTACTCTCGCCCAAACACGCTTAACTGTGCAGTTCTGATGGGATCCGCTGAATTAGTGCTGGTATGATTGCAACCGATAGAACATGTATGGCAATCATAAATATTCTCTTCGTCCACTTTTTCAATGCTTCTTTTTGAGCTCGACGTGATAAAACAGAATCCACAGAATGTGTGGGCTTCGTCTAGATGATTGAAACATTTTGGATCGTCGATGCGTTGAGTTTTAGACTACTGATAAAGCGGTTTCGAGGTTGTGATTGCTTCAGCCCTAAAAACGACTGAAAGAGTATCTAATCATCAAAATTTGTCGTCGAAAACATTTACAATCTGTCATTGACCTATTGGCGCTTCAAAGATCTTTGATAGAGCTTTCCGAAATGGTATTGTCGGCTCTGTAGTTCATCGCAGTGTGAAATTTATGGTATTTTGAAAATATATCGTTTTGCGACAGACAAATAAAAAGCAAGTGAATAAAAAAAGGGGTCCAACATGAGGACTTCCTAAGAGGTCACCCATCCCAATACTACTCTCGTCCAAGCACGCTTAACTGTGGAGTTCTGATGGGCCGGTGCATTAGTGCTGGTATGATTGTACCCGGTAGTACATGTCATGCAAGCGTAAATATGCTCTTCATCCACTTTTTCAATGCTTCTTTCTGAACTCGACGTGATAAAGCAGAATCCACATGATGTGTGGGCCTCGTCAAGATGGTTGAAACGTTTTTGATCTTCGATGCGATGAGTTTGAGATGGCCGATAAAATGGTTTCGAGTTCGTGATTGCTTCAGCCCGAGAAAACATCCAAAAGAGTATCTAAACATCAAAATTTGGGGTCGAAAACATTTCCAATCAGTCATTGTCCTATTGGCTGTGTAGTTCATCGCGGTGTGAAACTTATGGTAATTCGAAAATACAATGTTTTGCGATACACAAATAAAAAGCTAGTGAATAAAAAAGGGGCTGCAACACGAGGACTTCCCAAGAGGTCACCCATCCCAGTACTACTCTCACCCAAGCACGATTAATTGAGGAGTTCTGATGAGCCGGTGCATTAGTGCTGGTATGATTGCACCCGGTAGCACATGTCATTCAATCTTAAATATCCTCTTCATCCACTTTTTCAATGCTTCTTTTTGAACTCGACGTGATAAAGCAGAATCCACATGATGTGTGGGCCTCGTCTAGATGGTTGAAATGTTTTGGATCGTCGATGCCATGAGATTGAGATGGCCGATAAAACTGTTTCAAGGTCGTGATTGCTTCAGCCCGAGAAAACGTCTAAAGGAGTATCTAAACATCAAAATTTGGGGTCAAAAACATTTCCAATCTGTCATTGACCTATTTGCGCATCAATGACCTTTGAGAGAGCTTTCTGAAATGGTATTGTCGGCTGTGTAGTTCATCACGGTGTGAAATTTATGCCATTTCGAAAATACAATGTTTTCCGATACACAAATAAAAAGCGAAGGAATAAAAAAAGGGGTGCAACACGAGGACTTCCCAGGAGGTCATCCATCACAGCACTACTCTCGTCCAAGCATGCTTAACTACAAATTTTTTAAAGGATCCGTTGCATTAGTGCTGGTATGATCGAGTGAATAAAGAAGGGGTGCAACACGAGAACTTCCCAAGAGGTCCCTCATCCCAGTACTAGTCTCGGCCAATCATGCTTAACTGCAAAATTCTGATGGGATCTGGTGTATTAGTGATGGTATGATCGCACCTGTTAGTACAGGTCATGCAATCGTAAATATCTTCTTCATCCATTTTTTCAATGTTTCTTTTAGATCTCGACGTGATAAAGAAGAACCCACACGATGTGTTGGACTCGTATAGATGGGTAAAACATTTGGGATCGTCGAAGAGATGAATTTTAGACTACAGATAAAATGGTTTTGAGGTCGTGATCGTTTCAACCGGAGAAAAACGTCCAAAATAGTATCTAAACATCAAAATTTGGGGTCGAAAACATTTCCAATCGGTTTTGACCACTTGGTGCATCAATGATCTTTGAGAGAGCTTTCCGAAATGGTATTTTTGACTGTGTAGTTTATCGCGGTGTGAAACTTATGGCATTTCAAAAATGGAATGTTTTGCGATACACAAATAAAAAGCAAGTGAATAAAAAAAGGGGTGCAACACGATGACTTCCTCAGAGGTCACCCATCCCAGTACTACTCTCGACCAAGCACGCTTATCTGCATAACTCTGATGCGATCCGGTGCATTAGTGCTGGCATGATCGCACCTGGTGGTACAGGTCATGCAATCGTAAATATCCTTTTCATCCATTTTTCAATGTTTCTTTTTAATCTCGATGTGATAAAGAAGAACCCACTTGATGTGTGGGCCTCGTCTAGAAGGTTAAAATGATTTGGATCGTTGATGCGATGAGTTTGAGATGGCTGATAAAACGGTTTTGAGGTCATGATTACTTCACCCCGAAAAAAATGTCCAAAACAGTATCTAAACATCAAAATTTGGGATCAAAAACATTTCCAATCGGCCTTCAATCTCTTGGCACGTCAAAGATCTTTGAAAGAGCTTTCCGAAACGCTATTGTCAGCTGTGTAGATCATCGCGGTGTGAAACATATGGCATTTCGAAAATACAATGTTTTGCGATAGACAAATAAAAAGCGAGTGAATAAAAAAAGGGGTGCAACAGGAGGACTTCGCAGGTGGTCACCAATCTCAGTACTACTCTTGCCCGAGCACGCTTCACTGCCGAATTCTGATAGGATCCCGTGAATTGGTGCTGGTATGATCGCACCCGTTAGTACATGTCATGCACTCGTAAATATCCTCTTCATCCACTTTTTCAACACTTTTTTTTTAGCTCAACGTGATAAAAAAGAATCCCCACGACGTGTGAGCTTCGTCTAGTTGGTTGAAATGTTTTGGATCGTCCATGCGATGAGCTTGATATGGCCGATAAAATGGTTTCGTGGTCGTGATTGCTTTAGCACAAGAAAAACGTCGGAAAGAGTACCTAAACATCAAAATTTGGGGTCGAAAACATTTCCAATCGATCATTGACCTATTGGCGCGTCAAAGATATTTGATAGATCTTTCCGAAATTGTATTGTCAGCTGTGTAGTTTATCGCGGTGTGAAACTTATAACATTTCAAAAATGCAATGTTTTGCGATACACAAATAAAAAGCGAGCGAATAAAAAAAAGGGGTGCAACACGATGACTTCCCAGGAGGTCACCCATC
Organism: Pugionium cornutum; assembly: GCA_018901935.1. Classification (NCBI taxonomy): domain Eukaryota; kingdom Viridiplantae; phylum Streptophyta; class Magnoliopsida; order Brassicales; family Brassicaceae; genus Pugionium; species Pugionium cornutum. The sequence continues at coordinate 27,035,242 of JAENJI010000013.1, read as the reverse complement.
CCAGTACTACTCTCGCCCAAGCATGCTTATCTGCTAAATTTTGATGGGATCCGGTGCATTAGTGCTGGTATGATCGCACCTGGAAGTACAAGTCATGCAATCGTAAGTATCCTCTTCATCCATTTTTCGATGTTTCTCTTTGATCTCGTCGTGATAAAGAAAAACCCACATGATGTGTGAGCCTCGTCTAGAAGGTTAAAATGTTTTGGATAATTGATGCGATGAGTTTGAGATAGCCGATAAAACAGTTTTGAGGACGTGATTGCTTCACCCCAAGAAAAATGTCCAAAATAGTATCTAAAATCAAAATTTGGTATCTAAATCATTTCCAATCGGCGTTCTTCCTCTTGGCACGTCAATGATCTTTGAAAGAGCTTTCTGAAATGGTATTTTCGGCTGGGTAGATCATCATGGTGTGAAACTTATGACATTTCGAAAATACAATGTTTTACGATAGACAAATAAAAACCGAGTGAGTAAAAAAGTGGTGCAACAGGAGAACTTTCCAGATGGTCACCAATCTCAGTACTACTCTCGCCCGAGCACGCTTCACTGTGGAATTCATATAGGATCCGGTGAATTAGTGCTGGTATGATCGCACCTGGTAGTACATGTCACGCAATCGTAAATATCCTCTTCATCCTCTTTTTCAACACTTCGTTTTAGCTCAACATGAAAAAAAGAACCCCCGCGATGTGTGACCTTCATCTAGATGGTTGAAATGTTTTTGATCGTCGATGCGAAGAGTTTGATATGGCCGATAAAACAGTTTCGAGGTCGTGATTGCTTCAGCCCAAGAAAAACATCCGAAAGAGTATCTAAACATCAAAATTTGGGGTCGAAAACATTTCCAATCGGTTTTGACCTCTTGGCGCGTCAATGATCTTTGAGAGAGCTTTCCGAAATGGTATTTTCGGCTGTGTAGTTTATCGCTGTGTGAAACTTATGACATTTCGAAAATGCAATGTTTTGTGATACACAAATAAAAAGCGAGTGAATAAAAAAAAGGGGTGCAACACGATGACTTCCCAGGAGGTCACCCATCCCAGTACTACTCTCGCCCAAGCACGCTTATCTGCAAAATTCTGATGGGATCCCGTATATTAGTGCTGGCATGATCGCACCTGGTGGTACAGGTAATGCAATCGTAAATATCCTCTTCATCCATTTTTCAATGTTTCTTTTTTATCTCGACGTGATAAAGAAGAACCCACTTGATGTGTGGGCCTCGTCTAGAAGGTTAAAATGTTTTGGATCATTGATGCGATGAGTTTGAGATGGCCGATAAACCAGTTTCGAGGTTGTGATTACTTCACCCCGAGAAAATGTCTGATATAGTATCTAAACATCAAAATTTGGGATCAAAAACATTTCCAATCGGCCTTTGACCTCTTGGCACGTCAAAGATCTTTGAAAAAGCTTTCCGAAATGGTATTGTCGGCTATGTAGATCATTGCGGTGTGAAACTTATGACATTTCAAAAATATAATGTTTTGCGATAGACAAATAAAAAGCGAGTGAATAAAAAAAGGGGTGCAACAGGAGGACTTTGCAGGTGGTCATCAATCTCAGTACTACTCTTGCCCGAGCACGCTTCACTGCAGAATTCAGATAGGATCCGGTGAATTAGTGCTGGTATGATCACCCCCAGTAGTACATGTCCTGAAATCGTAAATATCCTCTTCATCCACTTTTTCAACACTTCTTTTTTAGCTCAACGTGATAAAAAAGAATCCCCACGACGTGTGAGCTTCGTCTAGATGGTTGAAATGTTTTGGATCGTCCATGTGATGAGTTTGATATGGCCAATAAAATGGTTTCAAGGTCATGATTGCTTCAGCACCACAAAAACGTCCGAAAGAGTATCTAAACATCCAAATTTGGGGTCGAAAAAATTTCCAATCGGTCATTGACCTATTGGCGCGTCAAAGATATTTGAGAGAGCTTTCCGAAATGGTATTGTCGGCTGTGTAGTTTATCGTGGTTTGAAACTTATGGCATTTCAAAAATGCAATGTTTTGTGATACACAAATAAAAAGTGAGTGAATAAAAAAAAGGGGTGCAACACGATGACTTCCCAGGAGGTCACCCATCCCAGTACTACTCTTGTCCAAGCACGCTTATCTGCATAATTTTGATGGGATCCGATGCATTAGTGCTGGTATGATCGCACCCGGTAGTACCTATCTTGCAATCGTAAATATCCTCTTCATCCACTTTTTCAATACTTCTTTTTGAGCTCGACATGATAAAGAAGAATCCATACGATGTGTGGGCCTTGTCTAGATGGTTGAAACATTTTGGATCATTGATGCGAAGAGTTTGTGATGGCCGATTAAACGGTTTTGAGGTTGTAATTGATTCAGCCCGAGAACAATGTTCGAAAGAGTATCTAAACATCAAACTATGAGGTCCAAAATATTTGCAATCTGTTTTCAACCTATTGGTGCATCAAAGATCTTTAAGAGACCTTTCCGAAATGGTATTGTCGGTTGTGTAATTCATCACGGTGTGAAACTTATGGCATTTTGAAAATACAATGTTTTGCAATAGACAAATAAAAAGTGAATGAATAAGAAAAGGGTGCAACACGAGGACTTCCCAAGAGGTCAGCCATCTCAATACTACTCTCTCCCAAGCACGCTTAACTGCGGAGTTTGGATGGGATCCACAACATTAGTGCTGGTATGATCGCACCCGGTAGTACATGTAATGCAATTGTAAATATACTCTTCAACCACTTTTTCAATGTTTCTTTTTGAGCTCCCGTGATAAAGAAGAATCCCCAAGATGTGTGGGCCTCGTCTAGATGGTTGAAACATTTTGGATCGTCGATGCGATGAGTTTGAGATAGCTGATAAAACGATCTTGAAGTCGTGATATCTTCTGCCCGAGAAAAACGTCCGAAAGAATATCTAACACTCAAAATTTGGGGTCGAAAATGTTTCCAATCAGTCTTCGATCTATTGGCACGTCAAAGATCTTTTAGAGACCTTTCAGAAAGTGTATTTTTGGCTGTGTATTTCATCGCGGTGTGAAACTTATGGCATTTCGAAAATACTATGCTTTGCGATAGACAAATAAAAAGCGAGTGAATAAGGAAAAGGGTGCAACACGAGGACTTCCCAAAAGGTCACTCATCCCAGTACTGCTCTTGCCCAAGCACGCTTAATTGCGGTGTTCTGATGGGATCCGGTGCATTATTGCTATTATGATCTTACTCAGTAGTACATGTCATGCAATCGTAAATATCTTCTTCCTCCAATATTTCAATGTTTGTTTTTGAGCTCCACGTGATAAATAAAAATCCAAACGATGTGTGGGCCTCGTCTAGATGGTTGAAACATTTTGAATCGTCGATATGATGAGTTTGAGATGGCCTCTTGGGAAACTTATGGCATTTTGAAAAATACAATGCTTTGCGATAGACAAATAAAAAGCGAGTGAATAAGAAAATAGGTGAAACACGAGTATTTCCCAAGAGGTCACCCATCCCAGTACTACTCTTTCCCATGCACTCTTAACTACGGTGTTCTGATGGTATCCGGTGCATTATTGCTAGTATGATCGCACCCAGTAGTACATGTCCTGCAATCATAAATATCTTCTTCCTCCAATATTTCAATGTTTCTTTTTGAGCTCCACGTGAGAAATAAAAATCCACATGATGTGTGGGCCTCGTCTAGATGGTAGAAACGTTTTGAATCATTGATGCGATGAGTTTGAGATGGCCGATAAAACGGTTTCGAGGTCGTGATTGCTTCTGCCCGAGAAAAACGTCAGAAAGAATATCTTTTTTTGTCACTTTTGATTAACACCACAATCGTTCCCTGGTTAAAAGATATTATTTGTATTTTCGAACCCGTATGGTATTAAGGTGCTAATGTGGGAGTAAATCAAGTTCTTCTGCCTTGCCTGCTTTGCTAGCGCGTCAGCTTGGGAGTTATTGTTCCTTTGCTACATGTCGCAGAGAGAATTCCGGATAGTTCTTTTGTATCGCCTTGAACTCTTCTATCTCTGTAACAAATCCTCGCCAATCCCCTGGCTCTGAGACTATGCTGATTAGATCAGTTGAGTCTGTGTAGAAACTGGTACAGTACCGTTTCATATTATACAAACTCGCCATTGCCCAACACAGGCTGTAGAATTCCGTGTGCAGTGGAGTTAACCCTCGGTAGGTGCCTTTCATGCCCAACAGATCACTCGTACCATCTTGCAGCTTCAGGATCCAACCCATCCCAGCTGTGGTCTCCCCCTCTTTCCATAAGCCATCCATGAAGCAGTCCGAAAGAATATCTAAACTTCAAAATTTGGGGTCAAAAACATTTCCAATCGGTTATTGTCCTATTGGTGCGTCAAAGATCTTTAAAAGACCTTTCCGAAATGGTATTGTCAGCTGTGTAATTCACCACGATGTGAAACTTATGGCATTTTGAAAATACAATGTTTTGCGATAGACAAATAAAAAGCGAGTGAATAAGAAAAGGGGTGCAACACGAGGAGTTCCCAGGACGTCACCCATTCCAATACTACTCTCGCCCAATCACGCTTAACTGCGGAGTTTTAATGGGAACCGGTGCAATAGTGCTGGTATGATCGCACCCGATAGTACATGTCATGCAATCGTAAATATCCTCTTCATCCACTTTTTCAATTTTTCTTTTTGAGCTCCACGTGATAAAGAAGAATTCACACGAGGTGAGGGCCTCCTCTAGATGGTTGAAACGTTTTGGATCGTCGATGCGATGAGTTTGAGATGGGCGATAAAAAGGTTTCTAAGTCGTGATTGATTCTGCTTGAGAAAAACGTCAGAAAGAATATCTAACCATCAAAATTTGGGGTCAAAAACATTTCCAATCGGCCTTCGACCTATTGGCATGTTAATGATCTTTGAGAGACCTTTCAGAAAGTGCATTTTCGGCTGTGTATTTCATCGCGGTGTGAAACTTATGGCATTTCGAAAATACAATGTTTTGCAATAGACAAATAAAAAGCGAGTGAATAAGAAAAAGGGTGCAACACGAGGGCTTCCCAGGAGGTCACCTATCCCAGTTCTACTCTTTCCTAATCACGCTTAACTGCAGAGTTCTGATGGGATCGGGTGCATTAGTGTTGTTATGATAGCACACACTAGTACATGTCATACAATCGTAAATATCTTCTTCATCCACTTTTTCAATGTTTATTTTTGAGCTCCACGTGGTAAAGAAGAATCCACACGATGTGTGACCCTCATCTAGATGGTTGAAACGTTGTGGATCGTTGAGATGGCCGATAAAATGGTTTCCAGGTCGTGATTGCTTCTGCCTGATAACAACTTCCGAAAGAGCATCCAAACATCAAAATTTGGAGTCGAAAACATTTCCAATTGGTCTTCGACCTACTGGCTCATTAAAGATCTTTGAAAGAGCTTTCCGAAATGGTATTGGGGCTGTGTAGTTCATCGCGGTGTGAAACTTATGGCATTTCGAAAATACAGTGTGTTGCGATAGACAAATAAAAAGCGAGTGAATAAGAAATGGGGTGCAACACGAGGATTTCCAATGAGGTCACCCAACCCAGTACTACTCTCGCCACAGCACACTTAACTGCGGTGTTCTGATGGGATCCGGTGCATTAGTGCTAGTATGATCGCACTCGGTAGTACATGTCATGCAATCGTAAATATCTTCTTCCTCAAGGAGCACCAATAATAAGTTTAGAATGATCATTTTAACTCGCCGATCAACTTGACCTGTCCGCACTAAATCGTCATGTCCGCACTAAATCGTCAGTAACTTTCGATTTAGAGTTCAGATTGACACGAATTCATCGCCCACTTTAAGGTAGCTCAATGTTCTGTATTGTGACAATATTTGAGACTAAAAGAGCTACGACAAAGTCTCCAAGTACTCCAATATATCCCAAACTATGTGTTTCCATGCATTATGCTTCATTTATAACCCTTTACTCAAAGAGCATCAATGATCTGTTAAGAACGATCATTTTAACTCGCCGATCAACTTGACCTGTCCACACTAAATCATATGTAATTTATGATTTAGAGTTCAGAATGACACAAATCCAACGCCCACGTTAATCTAACTCAAATTTCTATATTGTGGCAACATTTAAAACTGAAAAAGCTACGAAAAAGCCTCCAAGTAATCCAATGTATCCCAAATTGTATGTTTACATGCACTATACTTCATTTATAACCCTTTACTCAAAGAGCACCAATGATCTGTTTAAAACGACCATTTTAACTGACCGATCAACTTGAATTTTCTCCACTAAGTCGTGCGTGACTTTTTATTTAGAGTTAAAAATGACAGAATTAAACACCTACGTTAAGGTAGCTCAAATTTAGATATTGTGAGAACATTTGAGACTAAAAGAGCAACGACAAAGCCTCCAAGTAATCCAATGTATCCCAAACTGCGTGATGCCATGTATTATGCTTCATTTATAAGCCTTTACTGAAGGAGCACTAATGATCAGTTTAGAATGACCAATTTATCTGGCCGATTAACCTGACATGTCCTCACTAAATCGTCCGTAACTTTTGATTTAGATTTCAAAATTACACGAACCAACGCCCACGTAAATCTAGCATAATTTTGAATATTGGGACAAAATTTGAGAACGAAATAGCTACCAAAAAGCCTCCAAGTAATCCAATTTATCCCAAACTACAGGATTCCATGCATTATGCTTCATTTATAAGCCTTTACTCAAGGAGCACCATTGATCAGTTTAGAATGATAATTTTAACTAGCTGATAACTTTGACATGTCCGCACTAAATCGTCCATAACTTTTGATTTAGAGCTCAAAATGACACGAATCCAACTTCCACGTTAAGTTAGCTCAATTTTGAATATTGTGACAACATTTGAGGCTAAAAGAGCTACGAAAAACCCTCCAAATAATCCAATGTATCCCAAACTCCGTGATGCCATGCATTATGGTTCATTTATAAGCCTTTAATCAAGAATCACCAATGATCCATTTCAAATGATCATTTTAACTGGCCGATAAACTTGACATGTCTGCACTAAATCATATGTAACTTATGATTTAGAATTCAGAATGACACAAATCCAATGCCCACGTTAAACTAGCTCAATTTTCTATATTGTGACAACATTTGAAACTAAAAAAGCTACGACAAAGCCTCCAAGTAATCCAATTTATTCCAAACTGCGTGATGCCATGCATTATGCTTCATTTATTATCCTTTACTCAAGGAGCACCAATGATCATTTCAAAAAGATCATTTAACTAGCTGATTAACTTGACATGTACGCACACATGAGTCCAGCGCACACGTTAAGCTAGCTCAATTTTCCATATTGTGACACCATTTGAGACTGAAGAGATATGAAAAAGCCTCTACGTAATCCAATGTATCCCAAACTGCGTGATGACATGCATTATGATTCATTTATAAGACTTTTCTCAAAGAGCACCAATGATGAGTTTAGAATGATCATTTTAACTGGCCGACCAACATGACATGTCCGCAATAAATCAGACGTAACTTTTGATTTGGAGTTCACAATGAAACAAATCCAACGTCTACGTTAATCTAACTTAATTTTCCACATTGTGGCAATAATTGAGACTTAAAGAGTTACAAAAAACCCTCAAGTAATCCAATGTATCCCAAACAGCGGGATGCCTTGCATTATGCCTCATTCATAAGCCTTAACTGAAGGAGAAACAATTATCAGTTTAGAATGATCATTTTAGAATTATCATTTTAACAGGCCGATAACCTTGACATGTCCGTACTAAATCGTCAGTAACTTTTGATTCAAAGTTCAAAATGACACGAATCCAACGCCCACGTTAAACTAATTAAATTTTCCATATTTTGACAACATTTGAGACTGAAAAAGCTACGAAAAGCCTCCAAGTAATCCAATGTATCCCAAACAGCGTGATGCCATGCATTATGCTTCATTCATAAGCCTTTACTTAAATAGCACCAATGATCAGTTTATAATGATAATTTTAAGTAGCTGATACACTTGACATGTTCGTACTAAATTGTCTGCAACTTTTGATTTAGAGTTCTGAATGACACGAATCCAACGCCCACGTTAAACTAGCTAAATCTTCTATATTGTGACAACATTTGAGGCTAAAAGAGCTACAAAAAATCCTCCAAGTAATCGAATGTATCCCAAACTGCGTGATGCCATCCGTTATGCTTAATTGAAAACACTTTACTCAAGTAGCACCAATGATCGGTTTAGAATGATCATTTTAATTAGCCGATCAACTTGACATTTCCTCACTAAATCATCCGTAATTTTTGATTTAGAGTCAGAAATGACATAAATCCAACGGCCACGTTAACGTAGCTAAACTTTCAATTTTGTGACAAAATTGAAGTCCGAAATACCTACGACAAAGCCTCTAAGTAATCCAATCTAGCCCAAACTGCGTGATGCCATGCATTATGTTTCATTTATAAACCTTTACTTAAAGAGCACCAATGATCAGTTTAGAATGATTATTTTAACTGACCGATCAACTTGACATCTCCGCAATAAATCTTTTGTAACTTTTGATTTATAGTTCAGAATGACACCAATCCAACACCCACTTTAAGGTAGCTCAATTTTCCATATTGTGACAAAATTTAAGACGAAAAAGCCTCCACGTAATCCAATGAATCGCAAACTGTGGGATGCCATGCATTATGATTCATTTATAAGCCTTTACTCAAGGAGGACCAATGATCAGTTTAGAATGATCATTTTAGCTTGCTGATAACCTTGACATGTCCGCACTAAATCGTTCGTAACTTTTGATTAAGAGCTCAAAATGACACGAATCCAACGTCCATGTTAATCTATCTCAATTTTCCATATTGTGACAATATTTGAGACTAAAAGAGTTACGAAAATCCCTCCATGTAATGAAATGTATCCCAAACTGCGTGATCCCATGCATTATGGTTCATTTATATGCCTTTACTCAAAGATCATCAATGATCATTTGAAGTGGCCGATCAACTTGACATGTCTGCACTAAATCATATGTAACTTATGATTTGGAGTTCAGAATGACACAAATCGAATACCCACGTTAAGCTAGCTTAATTTTCTATATTGGGACAACATTTAAAACTGAAAGAGCTACGACAAAGCCTCCAAGTAATCCAATGTATCCCAAACTGCGTGATGTCGTGCATTATTCTTCTTTTATTATCGTTTACTCAAGGAGCACCAATGATCATTTTAAAAAGATCATTTAACTAGCTGATTAACTTGACATGTAAGTACTAAATCGTCTTAAACTTTTTATTTAGAGCTCAAAATAACATGAATTCAGCTCCCACGTTAATCTAGCTCAATTTTCCATATTGTGACACCATTTGAGACTTAAGAGCTATGAAAAAACCTCTAGGTAATCCAATGTATCCCAAACTGCATGATGCCATGCATTTTGATTTATTTATAAGTCTTTATTAAAGGAGCACCAATGATCAATTTAGAATGATCATTTTAACTATCCGATCAACTTTACATGTCCGCACTAAATCGTCTGTAACTTTTGATTTAGAGTTCACAATGAAACGAATCCAACGTCCACGTTAAGCTAACTTAATTTTCCATATTGTGACAACATTTGAGACTTAAAGAGCTACAAAAAAGCCACCAAGTAATCCAATGTATCCCAAACCGCGTGATGCCATGCATTATACTTCATTCATAAGCCTTTACTCAAGCAGCACCAATGATCAGTTTAGAATGATCATTTTAACTGGCCGATCAATTTGACATGTCCGCACTAAATCGTCTGTAACTTTTGATTTAGAGTTAATAATGACACAAATCGAACGCCCACGTTAAGCTAGCTCAATTTTCAATATTGTGACAAAATTTAGGTCCAAAATAGATATGACAAACCCTCGATGTAATCCAATCAAGCCCAAACTATGTGATGCCATGCATTATGCTTCATTTATAATCCTTTACTTCTAGAGAACCAATGTTCAGCTTAGAATGATAATTTTAACTGACCGATCAACTTGACATGTCTGCAATAAATCGTCCATAATTTTTGATTTAGAGTTCAGAATGGCACGAATCCAACACCCACTTTAAGCTAGCTTAATTTCCATATTGTGAGAAAATTTGAGACTGAAAGAGTTACGAAAAAGCCTCCAAGTAATCCAATGAATCGCAAACTGCTGGATGCCATGCATTATGATTCTTTTGTAAGCCTTTACTCAAGGAGCACCAATGATCAGTTTAGAATGATCATTTTAGCTTGCTGATAACCTTGACATGTCCACACTAAATCGTTTGTAACTTTTGATTAAGAGCTCAAAATGACACGAATCCAACGTCCATGTTAATCTAGCTCAATTTTCCATATTGTGACAATATTTGAGACTAAAAGAGTTACGAAAATGCCTCCATGTAATGAAATGTATCCCAAACTGCGTGATCCCATGCATTATGGTTCATTTATATGCCTTTACTCAAAGATCATCAATGATCATTTGAAGTGGCCGATCAACTTGACATGTCTGCACTAAATCATATGTAACTTATGATTTGGAGTTCAGAATGACACAAATCGAATACCCACGTTAAGCTAGCTTAATTTTCTATATTGGGACAACATGTAAAACTGAAAGAGCTACGACAAAGCCTCCAAATAATCCAATGTATCCCAAACTGCGTGATGTCGTGCATTATGCTTCATTTATTATCGTTTACTCAAGGAGCACCAATGATCATTTTAAAAAGATCATTTAACTAGCTGATTAACTTGACATGTAAGTACTAAATCGTCTTAAACTTTTTACTTAGAGCTCAAAATAACATGAATTCAGCTCCCACGTTAATCTAGCTCAATTTTCCATATTGTGACACCATTTGAGACTTAAGAGCTATGAAAAAACCTCTAGGTAATCCAATGTATCCCAAACTGCATGATGCCATGCATTTTGATTTATTTATAAGTCTTTATTAAAGGAGCACCAATGATCAATTTAGAATGATCATTTTAACTATCCGATCAACTTTACATGTACGCACTAAATCGTCTGTAACTTTTGATTTAGAGTTCACAATGAAACAAATTCAACGTCCACGTTAAGCTAACTTAATTTTCCATATTGTGACCACATTTGAGACTTAAAGAGCTACAAAAAAGCCTCCAAGTAAACCAATGTATCCCAAACCGCGTGATGCCATGCATTATACTTCATTCATAAGCCTTTACTCAAGCAGCACCAATGATCAGTTTAGAATGATCATTTTAACTGGCCGATCAACTTTACATGTCCGCACTAAATCGTCTGTAACTTTTGATTTAGAGTTAATAATGACACAAATCGAACGCCCACGTTAAGCTAGCTCAATTTTCAATATTGTGTCAAAATTTAGGTCCAAAATAGATATGACAAAGCCTCGATGTAATCCAATCTAGCCCAAACTGTGTGATGCCATGCATTATGCTTCATTTATAATCCTTTACTTCTAGAGAACCAATGTTCAGCTTAGAATGATAATTTTAACTAACCGATCAACTTGACATGTCTGCAATAAATCATCCATAATTTTTGATTTAGAGTTCAGAATGGCACGAATCCAACACCCACTTTAAGCTAGCTCAATTTCCATATTGTGAGAAAATTTGAGACTGAAAGAGTTACGAAAAAGCCTCCAAGTAATCCAATGAATCGCAAACTGCTGGATGCCATGCATTATGATTCTTTTGTAAGCCTTTACTCAAGGAGCACCAATGATCAGTTTAGAATGATCAGTTTAGAATGATCATTTTAGCTTGCTGATAACCTTGACATGTCCGCACTAAATCGTTCGTAACTTTTGATTAAGAGCTCAAAATGACACGAATCCAACGTCCATGTTAATCTAGCTCAATTTTCCATATTGTGACAATATTTGAGACTAAAAGAGTTACGAAAATGCCTCCATGTAATGAAATGTATCCCAAACTGCGTGATCCCATGCATTATGGTTCATCTATATGCCTTTACTCAAAGATCATCAATGATCATTTGAAGTGGCCGATCAACTTGACATGTCTGCACTAAATCATATGTAACTTATGATTTGGAGTTCAGAATGACACAAATCGAATACCCACGTTAAGCTATCTTAATTTTCTATATTGCGACAACATTTAAAACTGAAAGAGCTACGAAAAAGCCTCCAAGTAATCCAATGTATCCCAAACTGCGTGATGTCGTGCATTATGCTTCATTTATTATCGTTTACTCAAGGAGCACCAATGATCATTTTAAAAAGATCATTTAACTAGCTGATTAACTTGACATGTAAGTACTAAATCGTCTTAAACTTTTTATTTAGAGCTCAAAATAACATGAATTCAGCTCCGACGTTAATCTAGCTCCATTTTTCATATTGTGACACCATTTGAGACTTAAGAGCTATGAAAAAACCTCTAGGTAATCCAATGTATCCCAAACTGCATGATGCCATGCATTTTGATTTATTTATAAGTCTTTATTAAAGGAGCACCAATGATAAATTTAGAATGATCATTTTAACTATCCGATCAACTTTACATGTACGCACTAAATCGTCTGTAACTTTTGATTTAGAGTTCACAATGAAACGAATCCAACGTCCACGTTAAGCTAACTTAATTTTCCATATTGTGACAACATTTGAGACTTAAAGAGCTACAAAAAAGCCTCCAAGTAATCCAATGTATCCCAAACCGCGTGATGCCATGCACTATACTTCATTCATAAGCCTTTACTCAAGCAGCACCAATGATCAGTTTAGAATGATCATTTTAACTGGCCAATCAACTTGACATGTCCGCACTAAATTGTCTGTAACTTTTGATTTAGAGTTAATAATGACACAAATCGAACGCCCACGTTAAGCTAGCTCAATTTTCAATATTGTGACAAAATTTTGGTCCAAAATAGATATGACAAAGCCTCGATGTAATCCAATCTAGCCCAAACTGTGTGATGCCATTCATTATGCTTCATTTATAATCCTTTACTTCTAGAGAACCAATGTTCAGCTTAGAATGATAATTTTAACTAACCGATCAACTTGACATGTCTGCAATAAATCGTCCATAATTTTTGATTTAGAGTTCAGAATGGCACGAATCCAACACCCACTTTAAGCTAGCTCAATTTCCATATTGTGAGAAAATTTGAGACTGAAAGAGTTACGAAAAAGCCTCCAAGTAATCCAATGAATCGCAAACTGCTGGATGCCATGCATTATGATTCTTTTGTAAGCCTTTACTCAAGGAGCACCAATGATCAGTTTAGAATGATCATTTTAGCTTGCTGATAACCTTGACATGTCCGCACTAAATCGTTTGTAACTTTTGATTAAGAGCTCAAAATGACACGAATCCAACGTCCATGTTAATCTAGCTCAATTTTCCATATTGTGACAATATTTGAGACTAAAAGAGTTACGAAAATGCCTCCATGTAATGAAATGTATCCCAAACTGCGTGATCCCATGCATTATGGTTCATTTATATGCCTTTACTCAAAGATCATCAATGATCATTTGAAGTGGCCGATCAACTTGACATGTCTGCACTAAATCATATGTAACTTATGATTTGGAGTTCAGAATGACACAAATCGAATACCCACGTTAAGCTAGCTTAATTTTCTATATTGGGACAACATTTAAAACTGAAAGAGCTACGACAAAGCCTCCAAGTAATCCAATGTATCCCAAACTGCGTGATGTCGTGCATTATTCTTCTTTTATTATCGTTTACTCAAGGAGCACCAATGATCATTTTAAAAAGATCATTTAACTAGCTGATTAACTTGACATGTAAGTACTAAATCGTCTTAAACTTTTTACTTAGAGCTCAAAATAACATGAATTCAGCTCCCACGTTAATCTAGCTCAATTTTCCATATTGTGACACCATTTGAGACTTAAGAGCTATGAAAAAACCTCTAGGTAATCCAATGTATCCCAAACTGCATGATGCCATGCATTTTGATTTATTTATAAGTCTTTATTAAAGGAGCACCAATGATCAATTTAGAATGATCATTTTAACTATCCGATCAACTTTACATGTCCGCACTAAATCGTCTGTAACTTTTGATTTAGAGTTCACAATGAAACGAATCCAACGTCCACGTTAAGCTAACTTAATTTTCCATATTGTGACAACATTTGAGACTTAAAGAGCTACAAAAAAGCCACCAAGTAATCCAATGTATCCCAAACCGCGTGATGCCATGCATTATACTTCATTCATAAGCCTTTACTCAAGCAGCACCAATGATCAGTTTAGAATGATCATTTTAACTGGCCGATCAATTTGACATGTCCGCACTAAATCGTCTGTAACTTTTGATTTAGAGTTAATAATGACACAAATCGAACGCCCACGTTAAGCTAGCTCAATTTTCAATATTGTGACAAAATTTAGGTCCAAAATAGATATGACAAACCCTCGATGTAATCCAATCTAGCCCAAACTGTGTGATGCCATGCATTATGCTTCATTTATAATCCTTTACTTCTAGAGAACCAATGTTCAGCTTAGAATGATAATTTTAACTAACCGATCAACTTGACATGTCTGCAATAAATCGTCCATAATTTTTGATTTAGAGTTCAGAATGGCACGAATCCAACACCCACTTTAAGCTAGCTCAATTTCCATATTGTGAGAAAATTTGAGACTGAAAGAGTTACGAAAAAGCCTCCAAGTAATCCAATGAATCGCAAACTGCTGGATGCCATGCATTATGATTCTTTTGTAAGCCTTTACTCAAGGAGCACCAATGATCAGTTTAGAATGATCATTTTAGCTTGCTGATAACATTGACATGTCCACACTAAATCGTTCGTAACTTTTGATTAAGAGCTCAAAATGACACGAATCCAACGTCCATGTTAATCTAGCTCAATTTTCCATATTGTGACAATATTTGAGACTAAAAGAGTTACGAAAATGCCTCCATGTAATGAAATGTATCTCAAACTGCGTGATCCCATGCATTATGGTTCATTTATATGCCTTTACTCAAAGATCATCAATGATCATTTGAAGTGGCCGATCAACTTGACATGTCTGCACTAAATCATATGTAACTTATGATTTGGAGTTCAGAATGACACAAATCGAATACCCACGTTACGCTAGCTTAATTTTCTATATTGGGACAACATTTAAAACTGAAAGAGCTACGAAAAAGCCTCCAAGTAATCCAATGTATCCCAAACTGCGTGATATCGTGCATTATGCTTCATTTATTATCGTTTACTCAAGGAGCACCAATGATCATTTTAAAAAGATCATTTAACTAGCTGATTAACTTGACATGTAAGTACTAAATCTTCTTAAACTTTTTATTTAGAGCTCAAAATAACATGAATTCAGCTCCGACGTTAATCTAGCTCCATTTTTCATATTGTGACACCATTTGAGACTTAAGAGCTATGAAAAAACCTCTAGGTAATCCAATGTATCCCAAACTGCATGATGCCATGCATTTTGATTTATTTATAAGTCTTTATTAAAGGAGCACCAATGATCAATTTAGAATGATCATTTTAACTATCCGATCAACTTTACATGTCCGCACTAAATCGTCTGTAACTTTTGATTTAGAGTTCACAATGAAACGAATCCAACGTCCACGTTAAGCTAACTTAATTTTCCATATTGTGACAACATTTGAGACTTAAAGAGCTACAAAAAAGCCACCAAGTAATCCAATGTATCCCAAACCGCGTGATGCCATGCATTATACTTCATTCATAAGCCTTTACTCAAGCAGCACCAATGATCAGTTTAGAATGATCATTTTAACTGGCCGATCAATTTGACATGTCCGCACTAAATCGTCTGTAACTTTTGATTTAGAGTTAATAATGACACAAATCGAACGCCCACGTTAAGCTAGCTCAATTTTCAATATTGTGACAAAATTTAGGTCCAAAATAGATATGACAAACCCTCGATGTAATCCAATCAAGCCCAAACTATGTGATGCCATGCATTATGCTTCATTTATAATCCTTTACTTCTAGAGAACCAATGTTCAGCTTAGAATGATAATTTTAACTGACCGATCAACTTGACATGTCTGCAATAAATCGTCCATAATTTTTGATTTAGAGTTCAGAATGGCACGAATCCAACACCCACTTTAAGCTAGCTCAATTTCCATATTGTGAGAAAATTTGAGACTGAAAGAGTTACGAAAAAGCCTCCAAGTAATCCAATGAATCGCAAACTGCTGGATGCCATGCATTATGATTCTTTTGTAAGCCTTTACTCAAGGAGCACCAATGATCAGTTTAGAATGATCATTTTAGCTTGCTGATAACCTTGACATGTCGGCACTAAATCGTTCGTAACTTTTGATTAAGAGCTCAAAATGACACGAATCCAACGTCCATGTTAATCTAGCTCAATTTTCCATATTGTGACAATATTTGAGACTAAAAGAGTTACGAAAATGCCTCCATGTAATGAAATGTATCCCAAACTGCGTGATCCCATGCATTATGGTTCATTTATATGCCTTTACTCAAAGATCATCAATGATCATTTGAAGCGGCCGATCAACTTGACATGTCTGCACTAAATCATATGTAACTTATGATTTGGAGTTCAGAATGACACAAATCGAATACCCACGTTAAGCTAGCTTAATTTTCTATATTGGGACAACATTTAAAACTGAAAGAGCTACGAAAAAGCCTCCAAGTAATCCAATGTATCCCAAACTGCGTGATGTCGTGCATTATGCTTCATTTATTATCGTTTACTCAAGGAGCACCAATGATCATTTTAAAAAGATCATTTAACTAGCTGATTAACTTGACATGTAAGTACTAAATCGTCTTAAACTTTTTATTTAGAGCTCAAAATAACATGAATTCAGCTCCCACGTTAATCTAGCTCAATTTTCCATATTGTGACACCATTTGAGACTTAAGAGCTATGAAAAAACCTCTAGGTAATCCAATGTATCCCAAACTGCATGATGCCATGCATTTTGATTTATTTATAAGTCTTTATTAAAGGAGCACCAATGATCAATTTAGAATGATCATTTTAACTATCCGATCAACTTTACATGTCCGCACTAAATCGTCTGTAACTTTTGATTTAGAGTTCACAATGAAACGAATCCAACGTCCACGTTAAGCTAACTTAATTTTCCATATTGTGACAACATTTGAGACTTAAAGAGCTACAAAAAAGCCACCAAGTAATCCAATGTATCCCAAACCGCGTGATGCCATGCATTATACTTCATTCATAAGCCTTTACTCAAGCAGCACCAATGATCAGTTTAGAATGATCATTTTAACTGGCCGATCAATTTGACATGTCCGCACTAAATCGTCTGTAACTTTTGATTTAGAGTTAATAATGACACAAATCGAACGCCCACGTTAAGCTAGCTCAATTTTCAATATTGTGACAAAATTTAGGTCCAAAATAGATATGACAAACCCTCGATGTAATCCAATCAAGCCCAAACTATGTGATGCCATGCATTATGCTTCATTTATAATCCTTTACTTCTAGAGAACCAATGTTCAGCTTAGAATGATAATTTTAACTGACCGATCAACTTGACATGTCTGCAATAAATCGTCCATAATTTTTGATTTAGAGTTCAGAATGGCACGAATCCAACACCCACTTTAAGCTAGCTCAATTTCCATATTGTGAGAAAATTTGAGACTGAAAGAGTTACGGAAAAGCCTCCAAGTAATCCAATGAATCGCAAACTGCTGGATGCCATGCATTATGATTCTTTTGTAAGCCTTTACTCAAGGAGCACCAATGATCAGTTTAGAATGATCATTTTAGCTTGCTGATAACCTTGACATGTCCGCACTAAATCGTTTGTAACTTTTGATTAAGAGCTCAAAATGACACGAATCCAACGTCCATGTTAATCTAGCTCAATTTTCCATATTGTGACAATATTTGAGACTAAAAGAGTTACGAAAATGCCTCCATGTAATGAAATGTATCCCAAACTGCGTGATCCCATGCATTATGGTTCATTTATATGCCTTTACTCAAAGATCATCAATGATCATTTGAAGTGGCCGATCAACTTGACATGTCTGCACTAAATCATATGTAACTTATGATTTGGAGTTCAGAATGACACAAATCGAATACCCACGTTAAGCTAGCTTAATTTTCTATATTGGGACAACATTTAAAACTGAAAGAGCTACGACAAAGCCTCCAAGTAATCCAATGTATCCCAAACTGCGTGATGTCGTGCATTATGCTTCATTTATTATCGTTTACTCAAGGAGCACCAATGATCATTTTAAAAAGATCATTTAACTAGCTGATTAACTTGACATGTAAGTACTAAATCGTCTTAAACTTTTTATTTAGAGCTCAAAATAACATGAATTCAGCTCCCACGTTAATCTAGCTCAATTTTCCATATTGTGACACCATTTGAGACTTAAGAGCTATGAAAAAACCTCTAGGTAATCCAATGTATCCCAAACTGCATGATGCCATGCATTTTGATTTATTTATAAGTCTTTATTAAAGGAGCACCAATGATCAATTTAGAATGATCATTTTAACTATCCGATCAACTTTACATGTCCGCACTAAATCGTCTGTAACTTTTGATTTAGAGTTCACAATGAAACGAATCCAACGTCCACGTTAAGCTAACTTAATTTTCCATATTGTGACAACATTT
The DNA here is from genome assembly GCA_018901935.1 of Pugionium cornutum. Classification (NCBI taxonomy): domain Eukaryota; kingdom Viridiplantae; phylum Streptophyta; class Magnoliopsida; order Brassicales; family Brassicaceae; genus Pugionium; species Pugionium cornutum. The sequence goes on along the minus strand of JAENJI010000013.1, from coordinate 27,016,525 downwards.
GAGACTTAAAGAGCTACAAAAAAGCCACCAAGTAATCCAATGTATCCCAAACCGCGTGATGCCATGCATTATACTTCATTCATAAGCCTTTACTCAAGCAGCACCAATGATCAGTTTAGAATGATCATTTTAACTGGCCGATCAATTTGACATGTCCGCACTAAATCGTCTGTAACTTTTGATTTAGAGTTAATAATGACACAAATCGAACGCCCACGTTAAGCTAGCTCAATTTTCAATATTGTGACAAAATTTAGGTCCAAAATAGATATGACAAACCCTCGATGTAATCCAATCAAGCCCAAACTATGTGATGCCATGCATTATGCTTCATTTATAATCCTTTACTTCTAGAGAACCAATGTTCAGCTTAGAATGATAATTTTAACTGACCGATCAACTTAACATGTCTGCAATAAATCGTCCATAATTTTTGATTTAGAGTTCAGAATGGCACGAATCCAACACCCACTTTAAGCTAGCTCAATTTCCATATTGTGAGAAAATTTGAGACTGAAAGAGTTACGGAAAAGCCTCCAAGTAATCCAATGAATCGCAAACTGCTGGATGCCATGCATTATGATTCTTTTGTAAGCCTTTACTCAAGGAGCACCAATGATCAGTTTAGAATGATCATTTTAGCTTGCTGATAACCTTGACATGTCGGCACTAAATCGTTCGTAACTTTTAATTAAGAGCTCAAAATGACACGAATCCAACGTCCATGTTAATCTAGCTCAATTTTCCATATTGTGACAATATTTGAGACTAAAAGAGTTACGAAAATGCCTCCATGTAATGAAATGTATCCCAAACTGCGTGATCCCATGCATTATGGTTCATTTATATGCCTTTACTCAAAGATCATCAATGATCATTTGAAGCGGCCGATCAACTTGACATGTCTGCACTAAATCATATGTAACTTATGATTTGGAGTTCAGAATGACACAAATCGAATACCCACATTAAGCTAGCTTAATTTTCTATATTGGGACAACATTTAAAACTGAAAGAGCTACGACAAAGCCTCCAAGTAATCCAATGTATCCCAAACTGCGTGATGTCGTGCATTATGCTTCATTTATTATCGTTTACTCAAGGAGCACCAATGATCATTTTAAAAAGATCATATAACTAGCTGATTAACTTGACATGTAAGTACTAAATCGGCTTAAACTTTTTATTTAGAGCTCAAAATAACATGAATTCAGCTCCCACGTTAATCTAGCTCAATTTTCCATATTGTGACACAATTTGAGACTTAAGAGCTATGAAAAAACCTCTAGGTAATCCAATGTATCCCAAACTGCATGATGCCATGCATTTTGATTTATTTATAAGTATTTATTAAAGGAGCACCAATGATCAATTTAGAATGATCATTTTAACTATCCGATCAACTTTACATGTCCGCACTAAATCGTCGGTAACTTTTGGTTTAGAGTTCACAATGAAACGAATCCAACGTCCACGTTAAGCTAACTTAATTTTCCATATTCTGACAACATTTGAGACTTAAAGAGATACAAAAAAGCCTCCAAGTAATCCAATGTATCCCAAACCGCGTGATGCCATGCATTATACTTCATTCATAAGCCTTTACTCAAGCAGCACCAATGATCAGTTTAGAATGATCATTTTAACTGGCCGATCAACTTGACATGTCCGCACTAAATCGTCTGTAACTTTTGATTTAGAGTTAATAATGACACAAATCCAACCCCCACGTTAAGCTAGCTCAATTTTCAATATTGTGACAAAATTTAGGTCCAAAATAGATATGACAAAGCCTCGATGTAATCCAATCTAGCCCAAACTGTGTGATGCCATGCATTATGCTTCATTTATAATCCTTTACTTCTAGAGAACCAATGTTCAGCTTAGAATGATAATTTTAACTAACCGATCAACTTGACATGTCTGCAATAAATCGTCCATAATTTTTGATTTAGAGTTAAGAATGGCACGAATCCAACACCCACTTTAAGCTAGCTCAATTTCCATATTGTGAGAAAATTTGAGACTGAAAAAGTTACGAAAAAGCCTCCAAATAATCCAATGAATCGCAAACTGCTGGATGCCATGCATTATGATTCTTTTGTAAGCCTTTACTCAAGGAGCACCAATGATCAGTTTAGAATGATCATTTTTACAGGTCGATCAACTTGACAAAACCGTGCTAAATCGTTTGTAACTTTTGATTTAGAGTTCAGAATGACAAAGATCCGAGGTCCACGTTAAGCTAGCTTAATTTTCCATATTTGGACAACATTTGAGACTGAAAGAGCTACGAAAAAGCCTCCAAGTAATCCAATGTATCCCAAACAACGTGATGCCATGCATTATGCTTCATTTATAAGCATTTACTCAAGCAGCAGGAATGATCAGTTCAAAATGATAATTTCAACTGGCCGATCAACTTGACATATCTGCAACTAAATCGTCCGTAACTTTTGATTTAGAGTTCAGAATGACACAAATCCAACACCCACGTTAAACTTGCTTAATTTTTTATATTGTGACAACATTTGATACTAAAGAGCTACGACAAAATCTCCAAGTAATCCAATGTATCCCAAACTGTATGATGCCATCCATTATGATTACTTTTATAATCCTTTACTCAAGGAGCAACAATGATCGGTTTAGAATGATCATTTTTAATTGTCCGATCAACTTGATAGATCTGCACTAAATCGTACGTAATTTTTGATTTAGAGTTTAGAATGACCGTATCCAACACCCATGTTAAACTAACTCAACTTTTTATCGTGTGACAACATTTGAAACTGAACGAGCTACAACAAAGCCTCCAAGCATTCCAATGTGTGCCAACGGCATGATGTCATGCACTATGCTTCATTGATAAGCCTATACACAAGCAGGACCAGTAATCAGTTTAGAATTATCATTTTAACTAGCCAATCAACTTGACAATATCCGCACTAAATCGTCTGTAACTTTTGATTTAGAGTTCAGAATGACACGATCTCAGCGCCCAATTTAATCTAGCTCCATGTTCTATATTGTGACAACATTTGATACTAAAAGAGCTACGACAAATTCTCGAAGTAATCCAATGTATCCCAAGCTGCGTGTTTCCATGTATTATGCTTCATTTATAGCCTTTACTCAACAAGCACCAATAATCAGTTTAGAATGATCATTTTAACCGGCCAATCAACTTGACATGTCCGCACCAAATCATCCGTGACTTTTATTTAGAGTTCAAAATGACACGAATTCAACACCCACGTTAAGGTAGCTCAATTTTAGATATTGTGACAACATCTGAGATTGAAAGAGCTACGACAAAGCCTCGAAGTAATCAAATGTATCCCAGATTGCGTGATGCTATTTATTATACTTCATTTATAAGCCTTTACTAAAGGAGCACTAATGATCACTTTAGAATAATCAATTTAACTAGCAGATCAACCTGACATGTCCGCACTAAGTCTTTTGTAACTAAATCGTCTGACATGTCGTTCAAAATGACACGAACCAACACCCACGTTAAGCTAGCAAAAGTTTCTCTATTGTTACCAAATTTAATACCGAAATAGCTATGACAAAGCTTTCAAGTAATCCAGTATATTTGAAAATGCGTGATGCCATGCATTATGGTTCATTTATAAGCCTTTACTGAAGGAGCACCAATGATCAGTTTAGAATGATCATTTTAACTATCTGATCAACTTGACATGTCTGCACTAAATCTTCTCTAACTTATTATTTAGAGTTTAAAATGACAAAAATTCAACACCCACGTTAAGGTAGCTCAATTTTAGATATTGTGACAAGATTTGAGACTGAAAGAGCTATGAGAAATCTTCCAAGTAATCCAACGTATCCCAAATTACGTGATTCCATGTATTATGCTTCATTTATAAACCTTTACTGAAGGATCACTAATGATCAGTTTAGAATGACCAATTAATCTGGCCAATCAACTTGACATGCCCGCACTAAATCGTCCGTAACTTTTGATTTAGAGTTCAAAATGACACAAACAATTGCCCACGTTAATCTAGCAAAATTTTCTATATTGTAACAAAATTTAAGACCAAAATAGTAATCCAATATATTACAAAATGCGTGATTCCATGCATTATGCTTCATTTATAAGCCTTAACTTAAGGAGCACCAATGATCAGTTTAGAATGATCATTTTAACTGGCTGATCAACTTGACATGTCCGCACTAAATCTTCTTGAAATTTTGATTTAGAGCTTAAAATGAAATGAGTCCCACGCCCACGTTATGCTATCTCAATTTTGCACATTGTGACAACATTTGAGACTAAAAGAGCTACGAAAAAGCCTCCAAATAATCAAATGTATCCCAAACTGCATGAAGGCATGCATTATGTTTAATTTATAAGCCTTTAATCAAGGATCACCAATGATCAATTTAAAATGAAAATTTTAACTGGCCGATCAACTTGACATGTTTGCGCTAAATCGTCTTTGACTTATGATTTAGACTTCAGAATGACACGAATCCAACGCCCACGTTAATCTAGCTCAATTTTCTATATTGTGAGAATATTGAAACCGAAAGAGCTACGACAAAGCCTCCAAGTAATTCAATATATTCCAAACTATGTTATGCAATGCATTATGGTTCATTTATAAGCCTTTAATCAAGGATCACCAATGATCAATTCAAAATGATCATTTTAACTGGCCGATCAATTTGACATGTTTGCACTAAATCGTCTTTAACTTATGATTTAGAGTTCTGAATGACATGAATCCAACGCCAACGATAATCTAGCTCAATTTTCTATATTCTGACAACATTTGAAACTAAAAGAGCTACGACAAAGCCTCCAAATAATTTAATACATTCCAAACTGTGTGATGCCATGCATTATGCTTCATTTATAAGCCTTTACTCAAGGAGCACCAATGATCAGATTAAAAGGATCATTTTAACTAGGTGATTAACTTGACATTTCCGTACTAAATCATCTTTAACTTATGATTTAGATCTCAAGATAAAATGAGTCCAGTGCCCATATTAAGCTAGCTCAATTTTTCTTATTGTGACACCATTTCATACTGAAGAGCTACGAAAAAGCCTCTAGATAATCCAATGTATCCCAAACTCCCAAATGCCATGCATTATGCTTCATTTATAACCCTTTACTCAAGATGCATCAATGATCAGTTTAGAATGATCATTTTAACTGGCCGATCAACTTGACATGTCCGCAGTAAATCATCCATAAATTTTGATTTAGAGTTCAAAAGGACACAAATCCAATATCCACGTTAAGCTAGATCAATTTTCTATATTGTAACAACATTTATCAAGAAAAGAGCTATGACAAAGCCTCCAAGTTAACCAATGTATAACAAACTGCGTGATGCGATCCATTATGCTTCTTTTATTACCCTTTACTCAAGGAGCACCAATGATCAGAATAGAATGATCGTTTTAACTGGTCAATCAACTTGACATGTCAGCACTAAATGGTCTGTAACTTTTGATTTAGAGTTCAGAATGACACGAATCCAACGCCCACATTAAGCTAGCTCAATTTTCCATATTGTGCCAACATTTGAGACTGAAAGAGCTACAACAATGCCTCCAATTAATCCAATATATCCCACGTGATGCAATGCATTTTTCTTCATTTATAAGCCTTTACTGTAGGAGCACCAATCATTAGTTTAGAACGATCATTTTAACAGGATGATCAACTTGACTTGTCCACACTAAATCATTTGTACCAATTGATTTAGAGTTTAGAATGACACGAATTCAATGCCCACGTTAAGCTAGCTCAATTTTCTATATTGTGACAGCATTTGAGACTGAAAGAGCTACGAAAAATCCTCCAAGTAATTCAATGTATCCCGATTTGCGGGATTCAATTCGTTATGCTTTATTTATAACCCTTTACTCCTATAGCCCCAATGATCAGTTTAGAATTATGGCCGCCATTCATTATTTCTCATTTATAACCCTTTACTCCTGGAGCAGCAATGATCAGTTTAGAATGTTCATTTTAACTGTCCCATCAATTTTACAAGTACGCACTAAATCGTTTGCATTAACTGGTGTGATGCCATGTATTATGCTTCATTTATAATCCTTTACTGAAGGAGCACTAATGATCAGTTTAGAATGACAAATTTAACTACCCGATCAACCAGACATGTCCACACTAAATCGCCTGTAACTTGATTTAAAATTCAAAATGACACGAACCAACACACACGTTAAGCTAGCAAAATTTTCTATATTGTTACAAAGTTTAAGACCGAAATAGCTATGACAAAGCTTCCAAGTAATCAATTCTATTACAAACTGCATGATGCCATGTATTATGCTTCATTTATAAGCCTTTACTCAAGGAGGACCAATGATCAAATTAGAAAGATCATTTCAACTAGCTGATCAAACCTGCAATCTCCGCACTGAATCTTCTTGAATTTATGATTTAGAGTTCAGAATGACACAAATCCAACGTCCACGTTAAGCTTTTACTCAAGGAGCACCTATCATCAGTTTAGAATGATCATTTTAACATGCCGATCAACTTGACATGTTTGCATTAAATCGTTGGTACCTTTTGATTTAGAGTTCAGAATAACACCAATTCAACACCCACATTAAGCTAGCTCAATTTTCTATATTGTAACAACATTTGAGACTGAAAGAGCTATGACAAAACCTCAAGTAATCCAATGTATCCCAAACTGTGTGAAGCCATGAACTATGCTTCATTTATAAGCCTTTACTCAAGGAGAATCAATGATCAGTTTAGAATGATCATTTTAATTGGCCGATCAATTTGACATGTCCGCAATAAATCGTCTGTAACTTTTTATTTAGAGTTCAGAATGACAAGAATCAAACGCACACGTTAAACTAGCGAAATTTTCAATATTTTGACAACATTTGATACTGAAAGAGCTACAAAAAAGCCTCCAAGTAGTTCAATGTTTCCCAAATTGCGGGATGGCATTCATTATGCTTCACTTATAACCCTTTACTCATGGAGCACCAATGATCAGTTTAGAATGATCATTTTAACGGGCCCATCAACTCTTCATGTCCGTACTAAATTGTATATAATTTTGATTTAGAGTTCAGAATGTCACAAATCCAACACCCACATTAACCTACCTCAATTTTCTATCGTGTGAAAACATTTGAGAGTAAAAAAGCAATGACAAGGCCTCCAAGTAATCCAATGTATCTCAAACTACGTGATACCATGCATTATGCTTCATTTATAAGCGCTTACTCAAGGAACAACAATGATCAGTTTAAAAAGATCATTTAACTATCTGATTAAGTTGACATGTCCGTACTAAATCATCTTTAACTTTTGATTTAGAGCTCAAAATAACATGAGTCCAGTGCCCACATTGAGCTAGCTCAATTTTCCATATTGTGACACCATTTTGATACTGAAAAAGATACGACAAAGCCTCTAAGTAGTACTATATATTCCAAATTATGTGTTGACATGCATTATGCTTCATTAATAACCCCTTACTCAAGGAGCACCAATGATTAGTTTAGAATAATCATTTTAACTAGATGATCCACTTGACATGTCTACACTAAATCGTCTGTAACTTTTGAAATGACACAAATCCAACGCCCACGTTAAGCTAGCTCAATTTTCTATAGTGTCAAAATTTAAGACCGAAATACACTACGACAAAGCCTCCAAGGAGTCCAAACTATTCCGAACTGCATGATGTCATGCATTATGATTCATTTATAAGCTTTTACTCAAGGAGGACCAGTGATCAGTTTAGAAAGATCAATTTAACTGGCTATCAACTTGACATGCCTGCGATAAATCGTTCGCAATAAATCATTTTATCTATCTGATCAACTTGACATGTCCGCACTAAATATTCTTGAAATTTTGATTTAGAGCTCAAAATGACATGAGTCCCATGCCCACGTTAGGCTATCTCAATTTTGCACACTGTGACAACATTTGAGTCCAAAAGAGCTATGGAAAAGCCTCCAAATAATCCAATGTATCCCAAAATGCGTGTGCCATGTATTATGGTTCATTTATAACCCTTTAATCCAGGATCACCAATGATCAATTTAAGATGATCATTTTAACCGGCCGATCAACTTGACATGTTTGCGCTAAATTGACTTTAACTTATCATTTAGAGTTCAGAATGACATGAATCCAACGCCCAACTTAAGCTAGCTCAATTTTCTATATTGCGACAACATTTGAAACTGAAAGAACTGGGACAAAGCCTCCAAGTAATCCAATATATCCCAAACTGCGTGATGCCATGCATTATGCTTCATTTATAACTCAAGGAGCACCAATGATCAGTTTAATAATATCATTTTAACTAGCTGATTAACTTGCAATGTCCATACTAAATCGTCTTTAACATATGATTTAGAGCTCAAAATAACATGAGTCCAGCGCCCACGTTAAGCTAGCTCAATTTTCTATATTATGACAAAGCCTCTAGGTAATCCAATGTATCCCAAATTCCCAAATGCCATGCACTATTCTTCATTTATAACCCTTTACTCAAGAAGCACCAATGATCACTTTAGGATAATCATTTTAACTCGCCGATCAACTTGACATGTCCGCACTAAGTCGTCCATAAATTTTGATTTTGAGTTCAGAAGGAGACAAATCCAATACCCACATTAAGCTAGATCAATTATCTATATTGTGCAACATTTAGCAAGAAAAAAGCTACAACAAAGCCTTGAAGTTATCCAATGTATCCCAAACTGCGTGATGCCATCCATTATGCTTCTTTTATTACCTTTTACTCAAGGAGCACCAATGATCAGTATAGAATGATCATTTTAACAGGTCGATCAACTTGACATGTCCGCACTAAATTGTCTGTAACTTTTGATTTAGAGTTCAGAATGACACAAATCCAACACCCACGTTAATCTAGCTCAATTTTCCATATTGTGCCAACATTTGAGATTGAAAAAGCTACGACAAAGCTTCCAACTAATCCAATGTATCCCACGTGATGCAATGCATTATGCTTCATTTATAACCCTTTACTCCTGGAGCACCAATCATCAGTTTAGAATGATCATTTTAACTGGCCCATCAAGTTTACATGTCCACACTAAATCGTTCGTACCTTTTGATTTAGAGTTCAGAATGACACGAATCCAACACCCACATCAAGCTAGCTAAATTTTCTATCATGTGACAACATTTGAAACTGAAAGAGCTACCACAATGCCTCCAAGTAATCCAATGTATGCCAAACTGCATGATGGCATGCATTATGCTTCATTTATAAGCCTTTACTCAAGGAGCGCCATAAATAAGTTTAAATGATCATTGTAGCTCGCCAATCATTTTGACATGTCCTAACTAAATCCTATGTAACTTTTGATTTAGAGTTCAGAATGACACGAATTCAATGCTCACTTTAAGCTAGCTCAATGTTCTATATTGTGACAACATTTGAGACTAAAAGAGTTACGAAAAAGTCTCTAGGTAATCCAATGTATCCCAAACTGCGTGTTTCCATGCATTATGCTTCATTTATAACCCTTTAATCAAAAATCGTCTGTGGCTTTTGATTTTGAGTTAAAAATGACACGAATTAAACACCCACGTTAAGGTAGCTCAATTTTAGATATTGTGACAACATTTGAGACTGAAAGAGCTACGACAAAACCTCCAAGTAATCCAATGTATCCCAAGCTACGTGATGCCATGTATTATGCTTCATTTATAAGCCTCTACTGAATGAGCAGTAATGATCAGTTTAGAATGACCAATTTACCAGGCCGATTAACCAGACATGTCCGCACTAAATCGTTCGTAACTTTTGATTTAGAGTTCAAAATGATACGAATCAATGCCCAGGTTAATCTAGCATAATTTTGTATATTGTCACAAAATTTGAGAACGAAATAGCTACCACAAACGTTCCAAGTAATCCAATGTATCCCAAACTACGGGATGCCATGCATTATGCTTCATTTATAAGCCTTTACTCAATGAGCACAAATGTTCAGTTTGGAATGATCATTTTAACTAGTTGATAACCTTGACATGTCCACCCTAAATCGTCTTATACTTTTGATTTAGAGCTCAAAATAACATGAGTCCAGCGCCCACGTTAAGCTAGTTCAATTTTCCATATTGTGACACCATTTGAGACTGAAGAGCTAAGAAAACGCCTGTAGGTAATCCAATGTATCCCAAACTGCGTGATGTCATGCATTATGACATTTATAAGTCCTTATTCAAGGAGCACCAATGATCAGTTTAGAATGATCATTATAACAGGCCGATAACCTTGACATTTCCGCACTAAACCATCCGTAACTTTTGATTTAAAGTTCAAAATGACACGAATCCAACGCCCACGTTAAACTAGTTAAATTTTCCATATTTTGACAACATTTGAGACTGAAAAAGCAACGAAAAGCCTCCAAGTAGTCCAATGTATCCCAAACAGCATGATGCCATGCATTATGCTTCATTCATAAGCCTTTACTCAAATAGCACCAATGATCAGTTTATAATGGTAATTTTACATAGCCGATCAACTTGACATGTTCGTACTAAATCGTCTGTAACTTTTTATTTAGAGTTCCGAATGACACGAATCGAACGCCCACGTTAACCTAGCTCAATTTTCTATATTGTGACAATATTTGAGACTAAAAGAGCTACGACAAATCCTCCAAGTAATTGAATGTATCCCAAACTGCGTGATGCCATCCATTATGCTTAATTTATAACCCTTTACTCAAGGAGCACCAATGATCGGTTTAGAATGATCTTTTTAACTAGCCGATCAACTTGACATTTGCTCATTAATTTATCCGTAATTTTTTATTTAGAGTTAAAAATGACACAAATCCAAGGCCCACGTTAAGCTAGCTTAATTTTCAATATTGTGACAAAATTTAAGTCCAAAATAGTTACGACAAAGCCCCTAAGTAATCCAATCCAGTCAAAACTGCGTGATGCCATGCATTATGCTTCATTTATAAGCCTTTACTTAAAGAGCACCAATGATCAGTTTAGAATGATAATTTTAGCTGACCGATCAACTTGACATGTTTGTAATACATCGTCTGTAACTTTTGATTTATATTTCCGAATGACACAAATCCAATGCCCACTTTAAGCTTGCTCAATTTTCCATATTGTGACAAAATTTGAGACTGAAAGAGTTGCAAAAAAGCCTCCAAGTAATCCAATAAATCACAAACTGCGGAGTGCCATGCATTATGATTCATTTATAAGCCTTTACTCAAGGAGCACCAATGATCAGTTTAGAATGATCATTTTAACTAGCTTATAAATTTGACATGTCTACACTAAATTGTCCGTAACTTTTGATTAAGAGCTCAAAATGACACAAATCCAACGTCCACGTTAAGCTAGCTCAATTTTCCATATTGTGAAAAGATTTGAGACTAAAAGAATTACCAATATGCCTCCAAGTAACCCAATGTATCCCAAACTGCGTGATGCCATGCATTATGGTTCATTTATAAGCCTTTACTCAAGGATCACCAATGATCAATTTCAAATGATCATTTTAACTCGCCGATCAACTTGACATGTTTGCACTAAATCAAATGTAACTTATGATTTGGAGTTCAGAATGACACAAATCAATTTTCTATATTGGGACAACATTTGAAACTGAAAGATCTACGACAAAGCCTCCAAGTAATCCAATTTATCCCAAACTGCATGATGCCATGCATTATGCTTCATTTATTATCCTTTACTCAATGAGCACTAGTGATCATTTTAAAAAGATCATTTAACTATCTGATTAACTTGACATGTACGAACTAAATCATCTTAAAATTTTGATTTAGAGCTCAAAATAACATGAGTCCAGCGCCCACGTTAAGCTAGCTGAATTTTCCATATTGTGACACCATTTGTGACTGAAGAGCTATGAAAAAGCCTCTAGGTAATCCAATGTATCCCAAACTGCGTGATGCCATGCATTATGATTCATTTATAAGCCTCTACTCAAGGAGCACCAATGATCAGTTTAGAATGATCATTTTAACTGGCCGATCAACTTGATATGTCCGCACTAAATCATCTGTAACTTTTGATTTAGAGTTCACAATTAAACGAATCTAACGTCCACATTAAGCTAACTTAATTTTCCATATTGTGACAGCATTTGAGACTTAGAGAGCTACAAAAAAGACTCCTGTAATCCAATGTATCCCAAACTGCGGGATGCCTTGCATTACGCCTCTTTCATAAGCCTTAACTCAAGGAGAACCAATGATCAGTTTAGAATGATCATTTTAACAGGCCGATACCCTTGACATGTCCGCAATAATCGTCCGTAACTTTTGATTTAAAGTTCAAAATAACACGAATCCAATGGCCACGCTAAAGTAGGTCAATTTTCCAAATTTTGACAACATTTGAGACTGAAAAATCTACGAAAAAGCCTAAAAGTATCCCAAACAGTGTGATGCCATGCATTATGCTTCATTCATAAGCCTTTACTCAAGCAGCACCAATGATCAGTTTATAATGATAATTTTAAGTAGCCGATCAACTTGACATGTACGCACTAAATCGTTTGTAACTTTTGATTTATAGTTCCGAATGATATGAATCCAACGCCCACATTAAGCTAGCTCAGGTTTCTATATTGTGACAACATTTGATACTAAAAGAGCTATGCCAATGTATCCTAAACTCCGTGATACCGTGCATTATGGTTCATTTATAAGACTTTACTAAAGGAACACCAATGATCAGTTTAGAAAGATCATTTAACTATCTGATTAACTTGACATGTCTGTACTAAATTGTCTTTAACTTTTGATTTAGAGCGCAAAATAACATGTGTCCAGCGCTCACGTTAAGATAGCTCAATTTTCCATATTGTGACACCATTTGAGACTGAAGAGCTCCAAAAAAGCTCCTAGGTAATCCAATGTATTCCAAACTGCATGATTCCAGGAATTATGATTCATTTATAACCCTTTACTCAAGGGGCACAATTGATCAGTTTAGAATGATCATCTAACTGGCCGATCAACTTAACATGTGCGCACTAAATTGTACATAAATTTTGATTTAGAGTTAAGAAGAACACAAATCCAACGCCCACGTTAAGCTTACAAAATTTTCTATATTATGAAAAAAATTTAAGTCCGAAATAGCTACGAAAAAACCTCCAAGATATCCAATCTAGCTCAAACTCCGTGCCCATCCATTATGCTTAATTTAAAAGCCTTTACTTTAAGAGCACCAATGATCAGTTTAGAATGATAATTTTAACAGGCCGATCAACTTGACATGTCCACAATAAATAGTCCTTAACTTATGATTTAGAGCTCAAAATGACACGAATCCATCGCCCACGTTAAACTAGCTCAATTTTCCATATTGTGACAAAATTTTAGACTAAAAGAGCAACGAAAAAACCTCCAAAGTAATCCAATGTATCCCAAACTACATGATATACCATTCATTATGCTTCATTTAAGAGTCTTTACACAAGGAGCACCCAAGATAAGTTTAGAATGATCATTTTAACTGGCCAATCAACTTGACATGTCCACACTACATCGTCCGTAACTTTTGATTTAGAGTTCAGAATGACACGAATCCAACGTCCACATGAAGCTAGCTAAGCTTTCCATATTGTGACAACATTTGAAACTGAAATAGCTACGAAAAAGCATCTAAGTAATCCAATGTATCTCAAACTGTGTCATGCCATGCATTATTCTTCATTTATAAACTTTTATTCAATGAGCACCAATGATCAGTTTCGAATGACCATTTGAACTGGCCGATCAACATGACATGTCAGCACTAAATCATCCGTAACTTTTGATCTATAGTTCAAAATGACATGAATCAAACTTCCACGTTAAAATAGCTCAATTTTCTATACTGTGAAAAATTTTAAGACAGAAATGGCTACAAGAAAGCATTCAATTAATCCAATCTATTCCAAACTATGTGGGGGAAATTATAATAATTCAAGAGATTGGATGTACAAAATGATTGATAATCAAACAAGAAATATATCGGCGGAATTTGCACAAGGCATGGAGCAGTTCATGAATTTTGCAAGTAGTCAACCAATAGCTCAAAGTAAGGAAGTTAAGTTTTCTGTCCTTTTATTAATTGCAAAAACGATAAATTTATTCCAGGACGGAAAATATGGAGTCATCTATATAGTCGAGGATTTATGCCAAATTATTATATTTGGTATAAACATGGAGAAGAGCTGAATTTTCAGTTAGGGACAAGTAGTCGGGGTGATGTCCAAAGAAATCAGGGAGGTACGCGTGGTAGTACTAGTGACGAAACAGTTGGTACATCCGGTAATAGATATGTTGAAATGGTGACGGATGCATTTCGTGAGACAACGAGCGATGATCAGTACTATTATCAGAACGAAGAAGAATATAATAATGAAGAAGAGCGGCCTAATGAAAAAGCACAAAATTTTTACAACATGTTAGAAGCTGCGAAAAATCCATTGTATGATGGTTGTCATGAAGGGCACTCACAATTATCTTTAGCTGCTCAGTTCATAAACATTAAGTCTGTTTTTAATCTAACAGAAAAATGTATAGATTCTTGGACGGAGCTGTTTACAGAATATTTGCCCGAGGAGAATCAGGCAACGGGTTCATATTATGAAACCAAAACATTGATGCGAAATTTAGGCCTCCCGTTTTATACAATTGACGTGTGTGTTCACAATTGTATGATCTTTTAGAAAGAAGATGAGAAATGGGAAAAATGCAAATTTTGCGATTCCCCCTGATATAAGCCAAGCGAGGGCAGGACGAGAATACTTTTCAGTCGTATGTGGTACCTATAGGTGATAGAATTAAAAGAATGTATCAAAGCGAGTAAACCGTAGAGGAAATGTGGTGGCACGCAGAGCATGAAGCAGAAGACGGAGAAATGAGTCATCCATCTGATGTTGCAGAGTGGAAAAATTTTCAATATCTATATCCTAGATTTGCTGCTGAATCGCGAAACATTTATCTTGGCTTATGTACTGATGGGTTCAATCCATTTGGGATGTCTCGTAATCATTCATTATGGCTGGTGATTATCACTCCATATAACTTGCCACCGGACATGTGTATGAAGAAAGAGTATTTGTTTCTAACAATTCTGAATTTGGGGCCAAATCATCCGCGTGCTAGTCTAGATATATTAATCCGACCTTTGATTGATGGGTTGAAAGAATTATGGTCGATGGGAGTTGATGCATACGATGTATCGTTGAATCAAAATTTCAATCTAAAAGCTGTGTTACTATGGACGATAAGCGATTTTCCCGCTTATGGAATGTTGTCAGGATGGACAACGCATGGAAGACTAGCTTGTCCAATTTGTATGGATGATACGAAGGCATTTCAATTACCAAATGGGAAAAAGACGTGTTGTTTTGATTGTCATGGAAGGTCTCTCAGTAAATTTGGTAAATATTTTTGTTTTCTTAGTAATTGAAATTTGTACAACTTATAATCAAGTAATCAATCTTATATAATTCAATTTATTCACCAAAATCAATAAATATAGGGTTTAGGCTATTATTTGTGACTGATTTGCCATCACTTTGCCATTGCATTGAGAATGTGATGGCAATTCAGTCACAATTATTACTCGTGTCGTGATTTGCGGCCACGGTTAAATTATTCGAATAAATTTACATGTGGTCGCAAATCAGTGGCAAATTTGCGACTGATTTGCGACCATAGGTTTTTTTCGAATAAATTACCCATGGTCACAAATCAGTCTCAAATTTGCCACTGATTTGCGACCACAAGTTTTTTTTCGTAGAAATTACCTATGGTCGGAAATCAGTCGCAAATTTGCCACTGATTTGCGATCACATATTAATTTATTCGAATAATTCAACAGTAGTCGCAAATCAGTCGTAAATTTGAAAACATTTGCGACCACCATTAATTTGGTGGGAGTTGAAAATCCAAAAACTTTCAAATTGCCACCAAATTAAATGGTGGTCGCAAATCAGTCTCAAATTTGTGTCTGATTTGCAACCACGTCATTAATTTAGAATTTTTCCACTGATTTGTGACCACTTATGTGGTCGCAAAAAATTTCCATAAATACTCGAGGGTTTTCCCTCATTTTTCACACTTCAAACATTTTTACCTTCTATAACCTCTCTAAACACTTATAAAACCTCTCACAATCCAAAAAATCCAATCAATCAAATGGCAAGTAGCGGTAGATCGATGAGAGGTCATGGAACACGATCTATCGTCTTCCGGCCGTGGTGCCTCTTTGGCCTCTTTGAACCCCTCACCCGCCGCTAATAGAGAGGCATCCCGCCTCCCTCCCCAATGTACGTTTACCCCTCATTCCATTCCTGAAACCCAAACGTCTCCACGGTTTCAAGAATCGGATGAACATGAAGAGGAAGATATTCTCGAATGCGAAACAGGAACGGATGAACAAACTATCACTCTTGATAGTTTGTTACAAACTCTGGGGCGCAACAATATCTGAGAGTGTTGTCTCAACTACCGGCACCAAATACAACGTGGTACTGAAATTTTTTTTCTTTTTAATATTTTATTTATAAATAATTATTAAAAATTTATTAATGTTAATATGAAATTTAATTTTTTATATAATAAAACTATTAGGTTTGACCGCGATAAAGGGGCTATTGCCCGCCAAATTTCAAAAAATTTTAACAATAAATTTGACGGCCCCTACTACAGTTGGACGATTGTATTTGCTGAAAGGCAGAAAAAATATTTCATTGAGTTTGCGATAAGTACATTTTTTTATTTTTTATTTTAAAATTTTATTTATTTTATAAAATTTAAATAATACTTATTAATATTTTATTATTTAATTCAAAGCAATCGTACACCTGGGATCGTATAATCACCCCGGTGTTACGAAAAAAGTTCAATACCGTCTGCGTAAGACGGATGAAAGGGATGGTGAGCAAGGTTCATACAACTGGCAAACGTCCCCGATAGATTTCCCCGAGTTTGTTCAAAATTATGACATACTATTGGGGAACAGAAACATCTAACGAGAGGAGTAGCAAATCCTCTAATAACCGCCTCTCCTCTCAGGATGGCCTTGGCCCGCACAATCATTTGTCGGGCCAAAAATCCTACATCTAGATCCAGCGGGAAATGGTAAGTAATTTAAAATATTTAAATTTAATTAAAAAATGTATTATTATTTAATTAAAATTTATTTCAATATATGTGTAGGAAAATAATTTGGGACGACCTGTCTCAATAGGTGAGGTTTTTATAAAGACTCACACTAGATCGGATGGTTCGTATGTAGATTTGAAAGCAAAACAAAACTGTGAAGCATACGAACGTAACATCCAAGAGAATACGACGATCTTGGAGGTCGATCCAACAGAAACGTCAGACTGTACTTCCCGTCCAATTGAGGTGACTATAGAAGAGAACAATGAGATCTTCATTCAGGTAAAAAAAAATTTATTTTTTTATTTTTTATTTATATAAAATTATTTATATTTATTCTATTTATTTGATTTAGTATTTTATTTTTATTTTATTTATTCTGTAGTCTTCCGTTGCAGATGATCTTGAGGCCGTCTTTACGGATATGGTAGCCTGAATTGCGTAGGCGTAGTTGGTTGCAATCAACTACCGCAGACTACGTTATGCTTCAAGACCAACTTCTAGCCGCACAGTGCAAAATCAAAGTGTAAAACGCAATCAACATGCGTAATACAGAACAAAACGCACTTATTGTACAACAAAACGCACAGATTTTGGAAGCAAATCATAAGATGCAAGAAGAGCATAAAGAAAACCAAAAGAAAATCTACAACTTGGAGATGCTATTTGGGTCTTATCAACGGATGGATCCCGCATTTGCCTCTTTTATGCGGGATAACGATTGTCTAGGGGAACCGTCGACGGCTCCGATCCCATTCTCGCCTTCGGATTTTCAATTTCCACCGCCAGAGAATTAGTTTTATTGTCTTTTTTGTAAATTGAATTCCAATTAATAAAAATTATATTTTTAATTTATAATTTCTTTTTATTTAATAAAATAATTAATTAATAATGTAATTATAATTTAAATAATATTATAGATTACAAATTAATTAATTTAAAAAAATCTTTTATATTTAAATATTATATTTTATATTTATTATTAATTAATAAATAATATTAATAATAATTAATGTATTTCAAAAATAATAATTATTTAAAATATTCAGAAATTAAAATTAAAAATTATTATTTTTATTAATAATTTTTAATTTTAATTTCAAAATATTATAATTAATTATTATCTTTTTAAAAACCTAATTCCGTTGTAGTCGCAAATCAGTCCTAAATCAGTCTCTATTTTACGGGACCGATTTGCGACTACGTGATTTTTTCGAATATTTTATAATCAGTCGCAATTATTTGTGACTTATTTGCGACTGCGTGTAATTTGTAGTCGCCAATCATTCACAAAATTTTATGACTGATTTGCGAGCACATGAACCTCTACAGTCGCATATGAGTCACAAAATTTTGTGACTGATTTGTGACCACATGAACCTCTGCAGTCGCAAATCAGTCAGACAATTTTGTGACTAATTTGTAACTACAGGTTTTGCAACCACATACGTAGTGGCAAAATAGTGGCAAACTTTGTTACGGAATTTCAGTCGCAAAGTAATCGCGAACGTAGTCACACATGATTGGTCGCAAATTAGTCGGAAATCAGTCACACATGATTGGTCGCAAATCAGTCGTAAATCAGTATAAAAATTGCGACTGATTTGCGACAACATATATTTGCGGCTAAGAATTTGTGACTATGCGACCACGTGTGTGGTCGCAATTTCGATGTTTTCTTGTGTTGTCATGCAATTGTAAATATCCTCTTCATCCACTTTTTCAATGTTTCTTTTTGAGCTCCACGTGACAAAAAAGAATCCACACGATGTGTGGGCCTCGTCTAGATGGATGTTTTGTATTGTCGATCGATGAGTTTGAGATGGCCGATAAAACGGTTTTGAGGTCATGATTGCTTCTGTCCGATAAAAACGTGCCAAAGAATATCTAAACACCAAAATTTGGAGTCAAAATTTTTTCCAATCGGTCGTTGACCTATTGGCGTGTCAAACATCTTTGAGAGACCTTTCCAGACTGGTGTTGTCTGTTGTGTAGTTCATTGCGGTGTGAAACTTATGGCATTTCGAGAATACAATGTTTTGCGATAGAAATATAAAAAGCGAGTGAATAAAAAAAGGGGTGCAACATGAGGATTTCCCAGGAGGTCACCCATTCCAGTACTACTCTCGTCCAACCATGCTTAACTGCGGAGTTCTGATGGGATCCGGTGCATTAGTGATAGTATGATCGCACCCGGTAGTATATGGCACGCAATAGTATATATCCTCCTCATCTACTTTATCAATGTTTCTTTTGAGCTCCACGTGGTAAAGAATAATCCATACAATGTGTGGACCTTGTCTAGATGGTTGAAACATTTTGGATCATCGATGCGATGAGTTTGAGATGCCCGATAAAATGGTTTCGAGGTCTTGTTTGCTTTTGCCCGATGAAAACGTGCGAAAGAGTATCTAAACATCAAAATTTGGAGTCGAAAACATTTTCAATCGGTGTTCGACGTATTTGTGCATCAAAGATCTTTGACAGACATTTCCGAACTGGTGGTGTTAGTTGTGTAGTTCATCGCGTTGTGAAATTTATGGCATTTCGAAAATACAATGTTTTGCGATAGAAACATAAAAAGCGAGTGAATAAAAAAAGTTGTGAACAACGAAGACTTCCCAGGAGGTCATCCATCCCAGTACTACTCTTGCCTAAGCATGCTTAACTACGGAGTTCTGATGGGATCTGGTGCATTAGTGCTGGTATGATCGCACCTGGTAGTACATGTCATGCAATCTATATATCCTCTTCATCCACTTTCTCAAAGTTTTCGTGATAAAGAAGAATCCACACGTTGTGTGGGGCTCTTTTAGATGGTTGAAACTATTTGGATCGATGCGATGAGTTTGAGATGGCCGATAAAATGGTTTCGAGGTCATGATTGCTTCTGCATGATAAAAACTTGCGAAAGAGTATCCAAACATCCAAATTTGGAGTCGATATCATTTCCAATCGGTCTTTGACCTTTTGGCACGTCAAAGATCTTTGAGAAAGCTTTCCAAAATGGTATTGTCGGTTGTCTAGTTCATCGCGGTGTGAAACTTATGGCATTTCAAAAATACAATGTTTTGCGATCGAAAGATAAAAAGTGAGTGAATAAAAAAAGTTGTGCAACAGGAGGACATCCTATGAGGTCACCAATTCCAGTACTACTCTCGCCCAACCACGCTTAAATGCGGAGTTCTTATGGGATCTTGTGTATCCGTGCTGGTCTAATTGCACCCGGTAGTAAATGTCAAACAATCGTAAATATCCTCTTAATCCATTTTTACACTGTTTCTTTTTGAGCTCCATGTGATAAAGAGGAATCCACATGATGTGTGGACCTTGTCTTGTTGAAACGTTTCGGATAGTCGATGCGATGAGTTTGAGATGGCCGATAAAACAGTTTCGAGGTCATGATTGCTTTTTCTCAATAAAAACGTGCGAAATAGTATCTAAAAATCAAATTTTGGAGTGGAAAACATTTCCAATTGGTCTTCGTCCTATTGGTGCTTCAAAGATCCTTGAGAGACCTTTCGGAACTGGTATTCTTGGTTGTGTAGTTCATCGCGGTGTGAAACTTATGGCATTTCGAAAATACAGTATTTTGCGATAGAAACATGAAAAGCGAGTGAATAAAAAAAGGGGTGCAACACGACGACTTCCCCGGAGGTCACCCATCCCAGTACTACTCTCCCCCAAACATGCTTAACTGTGGAGATCTGATGGGATACGGTGCATTAGTGCTGGTATGATCGCACCCGATAGTACATCTCATGTAATCTAAATATCCTTTTCATCCACTTTTTAAATGTTTCTTTTTGAGCTCCACGTGATAAAGAAGAATCCACACAATGTGTTGAACACGTCGAGATGGTTGAAGCGTTTTGGATCGTCGATGCGCTGAGTTTGAGATGGCCGATAAAATGGTTTTGAAGTCCTGATTGCTTCTGCCCGGTAAAAACGTCCGACAGAGTATCTAAACATCAAAATTTGGAGTCGAAAACATTTTGAATCGGTCTTCGACCAATTGGCGCGTCCAAGATCTTTTAGAGACCTTTTCGAACTAGTATTGTCGGCTGTGTAGTTCATCGCGCTGTGGAAACTTATAGAATTTCGAGAATACAATGTTTTGCGATAGAAACATAAAAAGCGAGTGAATAGAAAAACGGGTGCAACACGAGGACTTCCCAGTAGGTCACCCATCCTAGTATTAATCTCGCCCAATCAAGCTTAAATGCAGAGTTCTGATGGGATCCGGTGCATTAGTGCTGGTATAATCGCACCCGGTATTACATGTCATGCAATCATAAATATCTCTTCATCCACTTTTTCAATGTTTCTTTTTGAGCTCCACGTGATAAAGAAGAATCCACATGATGTGTGGGCCTCGTCTAGATGGTTGAAGCCTTTTGGATCGTCGATGCGATGAGTTTGAGATGGCCGATAAAATGGTTTCAAGATCGTGATTGTTTCGACCTGATAAAATCGTGTGAAATAGTATCTAAGCATCAAATTTGGAGTCGAAAACATTTTCAATCGGCCTTTGACCTATTGGCGCGTCAAAGATCTTTGAGAGATCTTTCCAAAATGGTATTGTCGGTTGTGTAGTTCATCGCGGTGTGAAACTTATGCCATATTGGAAATACAATGTTTAGCAATAGAAACATCAAAAGCGAGTGAATAAAAAAATTGGTGCAACACGAGGACTTCCCAGTAGGTCAGCCATTCCACTACTACTCTCGCCCAAGCATGTTTAACTGTGGAGTTTTGATGGGATATGATACATTAGTGCTAGTATGATCGCACCCAGTAGTACATGTCATGAAATCGTAAATATCCTCTTCATCCACTTTTTCAATGTTTCTTTTTCAGCTCCATATGATAAAGAAGAATCCACACGATGTGTGGGACTAGTCTAGTAGTTGAAACGTTTTGGATCATCGATGCGATGAATTTGAGATGGCCGATAAAACGGTTTCGAGATCATGATTGCTTCTGCTTGATAAAAACGTGCGCAAGAGAATCAAACATCAAAATTTGGACTCGAAATCATTTCCAATCCATTTTTGAGAGAGCTTTCCATGTTTCCAATCCACTTTTTCAATGTTTCTTTTTGAGCTCCACGTGATAAAGAAGAATACACACGATGTGATGTTTGATTGATGGTCGAAATGTTTTGGATTGTCGATGCGATGAGTTTGAGATGGCCTATAAAACTATTTCGATGTCATGATTGCTTCTGCCCAATAAAAACGTCCGAAAGAGTATCTAAACATGAAAATTTGAAGTTGACAACATTTCTGATCGGTCTTCAACCTATTGGCACGTCAAAGATCTTTGAGAGAGCTTTCCTAAATGCTTTTGTCGGCTGTGTAGTTCATCGTGGTGTGAAAGTTATGGCATTTCGAAAATACAATGTTTGCTGATAGAAACATAAAAATCTAGTGAATAAAAAAAGTGGTGCAACACAAGGATTTCCGAGGAGTTCACCCATCCCATTACTACTCTCGCCCAAGCATGTTTAACTTTGGAATTTTTATGGGATCTGGTGCGTTAGTGCTGGTATGATCACACCCAGTATTACATGTCATGCAATCGTAAATATTCCTTCATCCACTTTTTCAATGTTTTGTTTTGAGCTCCATGTGATAAGAAGAATCCACACATTTTGTTGGCCTCATCTTGTTGAAACGTTTTCGATTGTCGATGCGATTAGTTTAAGATTGCTGATAAAACAATTTCGAGGTTGTGATTGCTTCTGCCCAATAAAATCGTGCAAAAGAGTATCTAAACATCAAAAGTTGGAGTCAAAAACATTTCCAATCTGTCTTCGACCTATTGGCGCGTCAAAGATCTTTGAGAGACCTTTCGGAATTGGTACAGTCGGTTGTGTAGTTCATTGTAGTGTTAAACTTATGACATTTTGAAAATACAATGTTTTGCGATAGAAAGAGAAAAAGCAAGTGAATAAAAAAGGGGTGCAACACGAGGACTTTCCACGAGGTCACCCATCCCAGTACTACTCTCGCCCAAGCATGTTTAATTGTAGAGTTCTTCTAGGATCCGCTACATTAGTGCTGGTATGATCGCACCCAAAAGTACATGTCCTGCAATCGTAAATATCCTCTTTATCCAGTTTTTCAATGTTTTTTTAGCTCCACGTGATAAAGAAGAATCCACACGATGTGTGGGCCTCGTTTAGAAGGTTGAAACGTTTTGGATCGTCGATGTGATGAGTTTGAGATGACTGATAAAACGATTTCGAGGTCGTTATTGGTTTTGCCTGATAAAAATGACAGAAAGAGTATCTAAACATAAAAATTTTAAGTCAAAAACATTTCCAATCAGACTTCAGCCTATTGGCGCATCGAAGACCTTTGAGAGAGCTTTCCGAAATGCTATTTTCGTCTGTGTAGTTCATCGCGGTGTGAAACCTAGGGCATTTCGAAAATACATTGTTTTGCGATAGACAAATAAAAAGCGAGTCAATTAAAAGAAGGGGTGCAACACGAGGAATTAAAAGCAGGTCACCCATCCCAGTACTACTCTCGCCCATGCACGCTTGACTGCGAAGTTATGTTGGAATTCGGTGCATTAGTGCTGGTATGATTGCACCCGATAATACATGTGCAATCGTAAATATCCTCTTCATCCACTTTTTCAATGTTTCTTTTTGAGCTCCATGTGATAAAGAAGAATCCACACGATGTGTGGACCTCGTCTAGATGGTTGAAACATTTTGGATTGTCGATGCGATGAGATTGAGATGGCCGATAAAACGATTTCGAGGTCTTGATTGCTTCTGCCCAATAAAAACGTGCGAAAGTATCTAAATATTAAAATTTGAAGTTGAAAACATTTAGAATTGGTCTTCAACCTATTGGCGCATCAAACATCTTTGAGAGACCTTTCCAAAATGCTATTGTCGGCTGTGTAGTTCATCGCGGTGTGAAACTTATGGCATTTCGAAAATACAATGTTTGCCGATAGAAACATAAAAATCTAGTGAATAAAAAAAGTGGTGCAACACAAGCATTTCCCAGTAGGTCACCCATCACAGTACTACTCTCATCCAAGCACGTTTAACTGTGGAATTTTGATGGGATCCGGTGCATTAGTGCTGGTATGATCGCACCCGGTAGTACATATCTTGCAATCGTAAATATCCTCTTCATCCACTTTTTCAATGTTTCGTTTTGAGCTCCACGTGATAAAGAACAATCCACACGATGTGTGGGCCTCATCTTGTTGAAACGTTTTGGATCGTCGATGCGATGAGTTTAACATGGCCAATAAAATGGTTTCAAGGTCGTGAATACTTCTGCCCAATAAAAACGTGCGAAAAAGTATCTAATCATCAAAATTTGGAGTCAAAACCATTTCCAATCGGTCTTCGACCTATTGGCATGTCAAAGATCTTTGATAGACCTTTTGGAACTGGTACAGTCGGCTGTGTAGTTCATTGCAGTGTTAAAATTGTGCCATTTTGAAAATACAATGTGTTGCGATAGAAACCAAAAAAGCGAGTGAATAAAAGAAGGGGTTCGAGATGGCCGATAAAACGGTTCTGAGGTTGTGTTGGCTTTTGCTCAAGTAAAACGACCGAAAGAGTATCTAAGCATCAAAATTTGGGGTAAAAAACATTTTCAATCGGTCGCCGACCTATTGGCGCGTCAAAGATCTCTTTGAGAAAACTTTCCGAAATGGTATTGTCGGCTGTGTAGTTCATCGCGTTGTGAAACTTATGGTATTTCGAAAATACAATGTTTTGCGAATGACAAATAAAAAGTGAGTGAATAAAAAATAGGTGCACAACACGAGGACTTCCTAGGAAGTCATTCATCCCAGTACTACTCTCGCCCAAGCACGCTTAAATGCAGAATTCTTATGGGATCCGGTGCATTCGTTATGGTATGATCGCACCCGCTAGTACATGTCATGCAATCGTAAATATCCTCTTCATCCACTTTTGCAATGTTTCTTCTTGAGCTCCACGTGATAAAGAAGAATCTACGCGATGTGGGAGCCTCGTCTAGATGGTTGAAACATTTTGGATCATAAATGCGATGAGTTTTAGATGGCCGAGAAAACGGTTTCGAGGTCGTGATTGCTTCTACTCAAGAAAAACGTCCAAAAGAGTATCTAAATATCAAAATTTAGGGTCAAAAACATTTCCAATCGGTCGTCGACCAATTGCCGCGTCAAAGATCTTTGAAAGAGCTTTCCAAAATGGTATTGTTGGCTGTGTAGTTCATCGCGGTGTGAGACCTATGGCATTTTTAAAATACATTGTTTTGCAATAGTCAAATAAAAAGCGAGTTAATAAAAAAAGGGATGCAACACAAGGAATTATCAAGAGATCACCCATCCCAGTACTACTCTCGCACAAGCATTCTTGACTACGAAGTTCTGATGGGATCCGGTGCATTAGTGCTGGTATGATTGCACCCGGTAGTACATGTCATGCATTCATAAATATCCTCTTCATCCATGTTTTCAATGTTTCTTTTTGAGCTCCAAATGATAGAATAATTGAAACGTTTTGGATCGCCAATGCGATGAGTTTTAGATGGCCGATAAAATGGTTTCGAGGTCGTGATTACTTCTGCCCGAGAAAAACATCCGAAAGAGTATCTAAACATCAAAATTTGGGGTCAAAAATATTTCCAATCAGTCTTCAACCTATTGGTGTGTCAAAGTCTTTGAGCGTGCTTTCCGAAATGGTATTGTCGGATGTGTATTTCATCGCGGTGTGAAACCTATGGCATTTTGAAAATTCAATATTTTGGGATAGACAAATAAAATGCGAGAGAATAAAAAAGGGGTACAACACCAGGAATTCAAAGGAGGTCACCCATCCCTGTACTAATCTCGGCCTAGCATGCTTGGCTGCGAAGTTCTGATGGGACCCAGTGCATTAGTGCTGGTATGATTGCACCCGGTAGTAGATTTCATGCAATCGTAAATATCCTATTTATCCACTTTTTCAATGTTTCTTTTTGAGCTCAAAATGATAAAGAACAATCCACTTGATGTGTGGGCCTAGTCTAGATGGTTGAAACGTTTTGGATGGTCAATGCGATGAGTTTTAGATGGCCAATAAAACGGTTTCAAGGTCTTGATTGCTTCTGCCCGAGAAAATCGTTCGAGAGAGTATTTAAACATCAAAATTTAGGGTCAACAACATTTTCAATCGGTCGTCGACCAATTGGCCTGTCAAAGATTTTTGAGAGAGTTTTCCGAAATGGTATTGTCGGCTGTGTAGTTCATCGCGGTATGAAACCTATGGATTTGGAAAATACAATGTTTTGCGATAGACAAATAAAAAGCGAGTGAATAAAAAAAGGTGCACAACACGAGGACTTCCTATGAGGTCATTCATCGCAGTACTACTCTCTCCCAAGCACGCTTAAATGCGAAATTCTTATGGGATCCGGTGCATTAGTTCTGTTATGATCGCACCCGCTAGTACATATCATGCAATCGTAAATATCCTCTTCATCCACTTTTATAATGTTTCTTCTTGAGCTCCACATGATAAAAAAGAATCCACACAATTTGTGGGCCTCGTCCATATGGTTGAAATGTTTTGGATCATCAATGTGATGAGTTTGAGATGGCCGATAAAACGGTTTTGAGGTCGTGATTGCTTCTACCCGAGCAAAACGTCCGAAAGAGTATCTAAG
Source organism: Pugionium cornutum (assembly GCA_018901935.1). NCBI lineage: Eukaryota > Viridiplantae > Streptophyta > Magnoliopsida > Brassicales > Brassicaceae > Pugionium > Pugionium cornutum. The sequence continues at coordinate 26,989,649 of JAENJI010000013.1, read as the reverse complement.
CATCAAAATTTGGGGACGAAAATATTTCCAATCGTTCTTTGATCTATTGGTGCATCAAAGATCTTTGAGAGAGCTTTCCGAAATGGTATTGCCGGCTGTGTAGTTCATCGTTGTGTGAAACCTATGGTATTTCGAAAATACAATGTTTTGCGATACACAAATAAAAGCGAATGAATAAAAAAAGGGGTACAACACGAGGACTTCCCAAGAGGTCACCTATCCCAGTACTACTCTCGCCTAAGCACGCTTAACTGTAGAGTTCTGATGGGATCCGGTGCATTAGTGCTGGTATGATCGCACCCGGTAGTACATGTCATCCATAATCGTAAATATCCTCTTCATCCACTTTTTCAATGTTTCTTTTTGAGCTCCACATGATAAAAAAGAATCCACAGAATTTGTGGGCCTCATCTAGATGGTTGAAACGTTTTGGATCATCGATGCGATGAGTTTGAGATGGTCGATAAAATAGTTTCGAGGTCGTGATTGCATATGCCCGAGAAAAAAAATCTCAAAACGTATCTAAACTTCAGAATTTATGGTCAAAAACAATTCCAATCAGTCGTTGACCTAATGGCGCGTCAAAGATCCTTGAAAGAGCTTTCCAAAATGGTATTGTTGGCTTGTAGTTCACCACGGTGTGAAACTTATGGCATTTCCAAAATTCAATGTTTTGCGATAGACAAATAAAAAGCGAGTCAACAAAAAAAGGGTGCAACACGAGAACTTCCCCGGAGGTCACCCATACAAGTACTACTCTCACCCAAGCACGCTTAACAGTAGAGTTCTGATGGGATCCGGTGCATTAGTGCTGGTGTAATCGCACCCGGTAGTATATGTCATGTAATAGTAAATATCCTCTTCATCCACTTTTTCAATGTTTTTTTTGGAGCTCCACGTGATAAAAAAGAATCCACACGATGTGTGGGTCTCGTCTAGATGATTGAAACGTTTTGGATCTTTGATGCGATGAGTTAGAGATGGCCGATAAAACTGTTTCGAGGTCGTGATTGTTTCTTCCCGAGAAAAACGTACGAACGAGTATCTAAACATCAAAATTTGGGGTCGAAAACATTTCCAATTGGTATTCAATCTATTGGAACGTCAAAGATCTTTGAGAGAGCTTTCCGAAATGGTATTGTAGGCGGTGTAGTTCATCGCGGTGTGAAACTTTTGGCATTTCGAAATTACATTGTTTTGGGATACAAACATAAAAAGCAAGTGAATAAAAAAAGGGTGCAACGCAAGAATTTCCCAGGAGGTCACCCATACAAGTACTACTCTCACCCTAGTACGCTTAACAGCAGATTTCTGATGGGATCCGGTGCATTAGTGCTAGTGTGATCGGACCCGGTAGTATATGTCATGTAATAGTAAATATCCTCTTCATCCACTTTTTCAATGTTTGTTTTTGAGCTCCACGTGATAAAGAAGAATCCACACAATGTGTGGGTCTCGTCTAGATGATTGAAACGTTTTGGATCTTTGATGCGATGTGTTAGAGATGGCCGATAAAACTGTTTTGAGGTCGTGATTGTTTCTTCCCGAGAAAAACATACGAACGAGTATCTAAACATCAAAATTTGGGGTCGAAAACATTTCCAACCGGACTTTGTTTTATCGACGCGTCAAAGATCTTTAGCAGAGCTTTCTGAAATGGTATTTTTGGCAGTGTAGTTGATCGCGGTGTGAAACTTATGGCATTTTGAAGATAAAATGTTTTGCGATAGACAAATAAAAAGCGAGTGAATAACAAATGGGGTGCAACACGAGGAATTCCCAGGAGGTCACCCATCCAACTTCTACTCTCGCCCAAGCACGATGAACTCCGGAATTTTGATGGGATCCGGTGCATTAGTGCTGGTATAATCGCACCCGGTAGTATATGTCATGCAATAGAAAATATCCTCTTCATCCAATTTTTCAATGTTTCTTTTAGAGCTCCATGTGATAAAGAAGAATCCACACTATGTGTGGCCTCGTCTAGATGGTTGAAACATTTTGGATCTTCGATGTGATGAGTTTGAGATGTCCGATAAAACTGTTTCGAGGTTGTGATTGCTCCAGCGGGAGAAAAATGTCCGAAAGAGTATCCAAACATTAAAATTTGGGTCGAAAACATTTCCAACCGGCCTTCGACCTATCGGCGCGTCAAAGACTTTGAGAGAGCGAAATGGTATTTTTGTCTATGTAGTTCATCGCAGTGTGAAACTTATGCCATTTCGAAAATACAATGTTTTGCGATAGACAAACAAAAAGCGAGTGAATAAAAAAAGGGTGCAACACGAGAATTTCCTATGAGGTCACCCATCCAAGTACTACTCTCGCCCAAGCATGCTTAACTAAGGAGTTCTGATGGGATCCGCCGCATTAGTGATGATATGATCGCACCCGGTAGTACATGTCATGCAATCGTAAATATCCTTTTCATCCACTTTTTCAATGTTTTTTCATGAGCTCTACGTGATAAACAAGAATCCACATGATGTGTGGGGCATGTCTATATGGTTGAAACGTTTTGGTTCGTCGATGCGATGAATTTGAGATGGCCGAATAAATGGTTTTGATGTCGTCATTGCTTCTACCCGAGAAAAACGTCCGAAAGAGTATCTAAACATCAAAATTTGGGGTCAAAAACATTTTCAATCGGACTTTGGCCAATTCGTGCATCAAAGATCTTTGACAGAGCTTTCCAAAATGGTATTTTTGGTTGTGTAGTTCATCGCGGTGTGAAACCTATGGCATTTCGAAAATTCAATATTTTGCGATAGTCAAATAAAAAGCAAGTGAATATACAAAGGGTGCAACACAAGGACTTCCCAGGAGATCACCCATCCCAGTACTACTCTCGCTCAGGCATGCTTAACTGTGGAGTTCTGATGGGATCCGGTGCATTAGTGCTAGTATAATCGCCCCCGGTAGTACATGTCATGCATAATCGTATATATCTTCTTCATCCACTCTTTCAATGTTTCTTTTTGAAATCCACGTGATAAAGAAGAATCCACACGATGTGTGGGCCTCATCTAGATGGTTGAAATGTTTTGGATCATTGGTGAGATGAGTTCTGATGGGATCCGGTGCATTAGTGCTAGTATAATCGCCCCCGGTAGTACACATCATGCATAATCGTAAATATCTTCTTCATCCACTCTTTCAATGTTTCTTTTTGAAATCCACGTGATAAAGAAGAATCCACACGATGTGTGGGCCTCGTCTAGATGGTTGAAATGTTTTGGATCGTTGGTGCGATGAGTTTGAGATGGCCGATAAAACGGTTTCGAGGTCGGGATTTCTTATGCATGAGAAAAACGTCAGAAAGAGAATCTAAACATCAAAATTTAATGTCAAAAAACATTTCCAATCGGTCGTTGACCTAATGGCGCGTCAAAGATCTTTGAGAGATCTTTCCGAAATAGTATTGTCGGTTGTGAAGTTTACCGCTGATGTGAACCTCTCAAGGAATGCACTTCTGGATGCGGTTGAGATAGGCTTTACAATAGAATGAATTGAAATTCAATCTGTTCAAAGGTTGTGGATTGAAGGGTCACAACCCCTTGATGACGCCAATTTGGACCTTTTTCAAGTGAACTCCTTTTGATTTTAAGCAACAAATCGGGATGGTTGTAATGTGATTCATTTGCCTCATTAAAAACCTTACCAAGAAACCCAAAGGGAGAAAACTTGGTTAAGGGAAAAAGAGTACAAATGGATCACATACCCATTTGTATGCTGTCTTGAGCTTGTACTAAAATCAGAGTGCTTTTAGGCACTTCTCCATTCAAGCTCAAGTGAATTTGTTGTGCATTCTCCTTGTTGAGCATGCTGCTGATTGCCTCTTTGAGTTTATTGGCCTTTGCTCGGGTTTGGTCTTGGCTGGCCGCTTCTTGGTTTGGCTTGGATTCATGAAGATACACCCATATATCCTTTTGTGCGTATTTGGCCGCCTTTGTGTTCCTTGGGCCGGCCGGGCCGGGCAGTTGGCCGGGGGTTATACCAAAATGATGTAAGATTGAGTATCAATCTTACAAGCGGTACAGCCGTGACTCGCAAGGCCTAGAATCTCTCTTGGCTTAAGAGGAAAAGGGAACTAAAAGGAGGGGGTTTTGATCGAGACAAACAATCAAAGGTGAACCAAGGGAGTTTGAATCTCTCAAACTAACCTGGTCGTGGCTTCAATAGAAAGGAAGTGAATCACACACTTAGACAAGGCTTTGAAGAAAATACTTTGTATTCAACTTTTATTTCAATGGTGGTCTTCTTGATCTTTGTTGAATCCTTGCTTTATTAGACCTGTTTCAACAACCTTTGGCAAAGACAAGTGCATTATGCTAGTACTGGAAATTTCAAATTGAAGCTCCTTTATTGCCTTAACACTTTTAGGCTTAACATTTTCGCGTTCTACTTGTAAGCTTGTTATTAGTTTTCTAGTTGGGCATGTTTTAGCAATGTGTCCTATTTCTTGACATCTATAACATATAATTTCATCTGTTTTCACATTGTTAGAGGACTTACCTGGCTTTTCCTTGACGTGTATTCTAAGCAATGGCTTTGATGGTTTCATGTGTGCTATGGGTTGAGGCTTTTTAAACTTGCTGGTCAATTTTTGGTTTGACCATCGGCTTAGCTACCTTTTGTCCTTCTAAGGTGTTTGAAAATACGTTGTTATGCTCAGAGCAGTAGCCAAGCTTTGGCTTATGAAAGGGCTGCATGTTTGGTGCAGACATCTCACTCCTTGATGTTTTTGGGTGCATAGGTTGTGTGGTGATGTTTCTGCGTGTTTGGTACTTCTTCACAAACTCCCTATACATTCGTGCCTTAAGGTCTCCCCAATCAAGGACTGGTTTGTTGTAGAAGGTCCATGCATTTTCCTTCAACCACCAATTGTAGGCATCTCGAACGAGCATATCAACGGCATATGAGAGCTTCTCTTCTTTGGGGATGTTGCTTGAGTGCAGCCATTGTTTCATGTTGGTTTCCCATCGGAGGTATTCATATGGGTCCTTTTTATAACCTGAAAAGGTTAGAGATTTGGAATTGTAAATATATACCTTACTAGTCCGATTCTTTAATCTAGTTGGAGTGGAATAGGTTGCCACTCGGCTTGACACAACGAAGTGGCGAGGTGTGATTGTCTTTGGCCAGCTTCTGTCAGTGGAATAGTAGTCTGGTGGCTCTGGTTCGAGTTCTTCAACTTCTATTTCATTGTCAAAATCATATTCTGAATAGTATTCATGCCATGTCTCATATCCATTAGAATCATCTACATCGGACAAGTCCGGTGGTTCTAGTTCAAGGTTTTCTCCATCTGATTCTTCCCTAAAATCAGTCTCCAATTAGTCTTGATTCAATGACTCATCTACATACTCACACTCGCTGGTGCTTAGGCATTGATCATAGTCGTTGTCTAGACTACAATCAGTTTGTGGAATGCTCATGGTGTCTTCTTCTTCATCATAGTGTTCCATCATTAAATTTTGTACCTTGCACGACAAAAAGAAGAGATATCAGGCCCAAATCAACAAATAAGGAACCTACACTCTAGTGAATATATGATTTCAACACATAAGTAGTAGTAATAGGAAAATCGATACAAGTAAATATTTTGAGGTTTTTGTTTTTATTTCTTTTGGAAACTAACTTTAAAGAAAACTAAAAGACAAAATTTTTTTTTTGGTTTTTGATATTTTAAATTAATTTAGGACGAAGAAACAATATTCTATGAATCTATTTTTTTAACTTTACTAGTAACTAAATTCGAAAATAACAAAATGAGTGATGCTTATATTTTTGGTTTTTCTCTTATGATGAATGAAATTAAGTAAACATGAAATACAATTTTTTGAGTTGGTTTTAGATTTATATGAGAGTAGACAAAAAGAAACAACAAGAATCAACAAGAAACAATGCAAATGAAGAATAAGAACAAATATATTTTTTTGGTTTTTCGATAAGATGAAAATAACAAAATGCTAAACAAAATCATAAAAGATAAAGGATAAAGGTTGGATGAATACAACCTGGGATATGAGCTTTTAGCTGCAATACCAAATGATGTAAGATTGAATATCAATCTCACAAGCGGTACGGCCGTGACTCGCAAGACCGAGAATCTCTCTTGGCTTAAGCGGGCAAGGGAACTAAAAGGAGGGGGTTTTGATCGAATCACACGATCAAATGTGAACCAAGGGAGTTTAAATCTCTCAAACTAACCTCGTCGTGGCTTCAATAGAAAGGAAGTGAATCACACACTTTATTTCTACAGAACAAGAACAAGACTCAAAGAAAGGCTTTGAAGAAAATACTTTGTATTCAAATACTTTGAAAGAATCTTTGGGTCCTGACCTCTCTTGCCACTAAAGCCCAAGTCTCTGAAGTCCCTTGCATTGTTGAGAAGCCTTTGGACTCTTCTTGGCACTTCTGGCCCACTGTCCTTTGTCGATCATCCTCTAGGAGCTTGTCGGCCCATAAGCTGAATTTGTGGAAGAGTGCTCTTGATCTGCTCCTTGTCATTGCTCCTGGTGGCACCACGGGTGTAGAGACTTCCTCTAGATACATGTCCTGAAGCTGGTAGCTCATCTGGTCCGAGTCTCCCTGTGTAGATGCTGAAATGCCCGTGTACTCGGCTGGATCGGCTGTACCGGCTGGACTGTGCGAGGTGCTGGCCGGAATGTCTTCTGTACCAGCCAAGTTGATCCCGGAGCTAGCGGCGTCGCCAATGGGGTCGGCGATGTCATCCACGTCGCCACCAGTTGGGCCGGAGGTTTGGGCCTCTCCGCCGTCAATGCTGATCAGTCCGGTCCTGTTGGTCGAGGGTTCGGCGGTACCGCTTGGGCCGGCAGACGTGCCAAATGGCCCGGCTGTCTCGGGCAAGCTCCCTGGTCGGCCAGTCTGGTCTCCTGGCTGGCCATACGACCTGATGTCCCCATCACAACCCCTTGATTACGCTATAGGTTATTGGTTTCTTATCCTGCATCAAAACAACTCCAATACCTATACCAGAAGCATCACATTTTATCTCAAAGGTTTTAAGAAAATTAGGTAAAGATAGAAGAGGTACATGTGTAAGCTTTTCGTTCAAAGCTTTGAATGAGCTTTCTTGAGCTTCTCCCCATTTGAATCCTATGTATTTCTTGATTACTTCAGTAAGTGGGGCAGCAATAGTGCTAAAATCCTTGACAAAGCGTCTATATAAGCCAGCTAGCCCATGGGAACTTCTCACTTCTCCTACTGTTTTTGGATTTGGCCATTCCTTAATAGCTTTGACCTTCTCCTCATCAACCTTAATACCATCTGCACTTATAACAAAGCCTAGGAACACAATGTTATCTGTACAAAAAGTGCATTTATTAAGATTGACATATAGTTTTTCTTTTTTAAGAACACTTAGAACCGATGTCAAATGACTAGCATGCTCTTCTAGATTATTGCTATAGATTAAGATGTCATCAAAGTATACTACAACAAAGACTCCTATGAATGCTCTAATAACATGATTCATCAACCTCATGAAAGTACTAGGTTAACCCAAATGGCATGACTAACCATTCATATAACACATGCTTAGTTTTAAATGCAGTTTTCCATTCATCCCCTTCTTTCATGAGGTTGATGAATCATGTTTTGTACCTCGCACAGTCCAGCCGGTACAGCCGATCCAGCCGAGTACACGAGCATTTCAACTTCTACACAAGGAGACTCGGACCAGATAAGCAACCAGCTTCAGGACATGCATCTACACCAGTAGTGCCACCAGGAGCAATGACAAGGAGCAGATCAAGAGCAGTCTTCCACAAGTTCAGCTTATGGGTCGACAAGCTCCTAGAGGAAGATCGA
>JAENJI010000013.1:26912200-26981313 GCA_018901935.1 Pugionium cornutum | reverse complement strand
TTTAGATACTCTCTCGGACGTTTATCTCTGGCAGAAGCAATCACGACCTCCAAACCGTTTTTTATCGGCCATCTAAAACTCATCGCATTGACGATCCAAGACGTTTCAACCATCTAGATGAGGCCCACACATCGTGTGGATTCTTCTTTATCACATGGAGCTCAAAAAGAAACACTGAAAAATTGGATGAAGAGGAAATTTTCTATTGCATGACATATACTATCGAGTGTGATTATACCAGCACTAATGCACCATATCCCATCAGAACTCCGTAGATAAGCGTGCTTGGACTAGAATCGTACTTGGATGGGTGACCTCCTAGGAATTCCTTGTGTTGCACCCCACTTTTTATTAACTCGATTTTTATTTGTCTATCACAAAACATTGTATTTTCGAAATGGCATAAGTCTCACATCGCGATGAACTACACAGCCGACAATACCATTTCGGAAAGCACTCTCAAAGATCTTTGGCGCTCCAATAGGTGGAAGACTGATTGGAAATGTTTTGAACCCATAATTTTGATAATTAGATACTCTTTCGGACGTTTTTCGTGGGCAGAAATAATCACGACCTTGAAACCATTTTATCGGCCATCTCAAACTCATCGCATCGACGATCCAAAACGTTTCAACCATCTAGATGAGGTCCACCCATAGTGTAGATTCTGTTATACCACGTGGAGCACAGAAAGAAACATTGAAAAAGTTGATTAAGAGGATATTTATGATTGCATGACAAGTACTACGGGGTGCGATCATACCCGTACTTATGCACCGGATCACATCAAAAATTTGCAGTCAAGAGTGCTTGGGCAAGAGTAGTACTGGGATGGGTGACCTCCTGTGAATTCCTCGTGTCGCACCCTTTTTTTTTATTCACTCGCTTTTTATTTGTCTATTGCAAAACAATGTATTTTCAAAATGCCATAGGTTTCACACCGCGATGTACTACACAGCCGACAATAATGCTCCCTGAAAGATCATTGACCCGCCAATTGGCGACGACTGATTGGAAATATTTTTCCCCAAATTTAGATGTTTAGGTACTCTTTTAAACGTTTTTCTTGGGCAGAAGCATTCACAGCCTCAAAACCGTTTTATAGGCCATCTCAAACTCATCACATTGACAATTCAAAATGTTTCAACCACCGATACGTGGCCCACACATCGTGTGGATGTTTCTTTATCACTTGGAGCTCAAAAAGAAACATTGAAAAAGTGTATGAAGAGGATATTTACGATTGCATGACATGTAATACGGGGTGCAATCATACCAGCACTAATGCACCAAATCACATCAAAACTTCACAGTCAAGCGTGCTTGGGCGAGATTAGTACTGGGATGGGTGACTTCTTTGAATTTGTCATGTTGCAGCCCTTTTTTTATTCACTCGCTTTTTATTTGTCTATCGCAAAACATTGTATTTTCCTAATGCCATAGGTTTCACACCGCGATGAACTACACAACCGAAAGCTCTCTCAAAGATCTTTGACGCGCTAATCATTGACGACCGATTGGAAATGTTTTTGACCCTAACTTTTGTTGTTTAGATACTCTCTCGGACGTTTTTCTCGGGCAGAAGCAATCACGACCTCGAAACCGTTTTTTATCGGCCATCTAAAACTCATCGCATTGACGATCCAAAACGTTTCAACCATCTAGATGAGGCCCACACATCGTGTGGATTCTTCTTTATCACATGGAGCTCAAAAAGAAACACTGAAAAATTGGATGAAGAGGATATTTTCTATTGCATGACATATACTATCGAGTGCGATCATACCAGCACTAATACACCGGATCCAATCAGAACTCCGTAGATATGCGTGCTTGGACTAGAGTCGTGCTTGGATGGGTGACCTCCTGGGAATTTCTTGTGTTGCACCCCTCTTTTTATTAACTCGATTTTTATTTGTCTATCACAAAATATTGTATTTTCGAAATGGCCTAAGTTTCACATCGCGATGAACTACACAGCCGACAATACCATTTAGGAAAGCACTCTCAAAGATCTTTGACGCTCCAATAGGTCGAAGACTGATTGGAAATGTTTTCAACCCATAATTTTGATAATTAGATACTCTTCGGACGTTTTTTCGTGGGCTGAAACAATCACGACCTCGAAACCATTTTACCGGCCATCTCAAACTCATCGCATCGACGATCCAAAACGTTTCAACCATCTAAACGAGGTCCACCCATCGTGTAGATTCTTTTTTATCACGTGGAGCACAAAAAGAAGCATTGAAAAAGTGGATGAAGAGGATATTTATAATTGCATGACAAGTACTATGGGGTGCGATCATACCAGTACTTATGCACCGGATCCCATCAGAAATTTGCAGTCAAGAGTGCTTGGGCAAGAGTAGTACTGGGATGGGTGACCTCCTGTGAATTCCTCGTGTTGCAACCTTTTTTTTTATTCACTCGCTTTTTATTTCTCTATTGCGAAACCATGTATTTTCGAAATGCCATAGGTTTCACACCGCGATGAACTACACAGCCGACAATACCATTTTGGAAAGCTCCCTAAAAGATCTTTGACCCGCCAATTTGGTCGAGGACTGATTAGAAACATTTTTCTCCAAATTTAGATGTTTAAATACTCTTTTGAACGTTTTTCTCAGGCAGAAGCATTCACGGCCTCAAAACCATTTTATAGGCGATGTCAAACTCATCGCATTGATGATTCAAAACGTTTCAACCACCTATACGTCGCCCACAAATCGTGTGGATGCGTCTTTATCACTTGGAACTCAAAAAGAAACATTGAAAAAGTGTATGAAGAGGATATTTATGATTGCATGACATGTAATACCGGGTGCAATCATACCAGCACTAATGCACCGGATCCCATCAAAACTTCACTGTAAAGCGTGCTTGGGTGAGATTAGTACGGGGATGGGTGACCTCCTCTGAATTCCTCGTGTTGCAGCCCTTTTTTTATTCACTCGCTTTTTATTTGTCTATCGCAAAACATTGTATTTTCCAAATGCCATAGGTTTCACACCACGATGAAGTACACAACCGACAATACCATTTTGGAAAGCTCTCTCAAAGATCTTTGACACGCTAATTGGTCGACGACCGATTGGAAATGTTTTTGACCCTAAATTTTGATGTTTAGATACTCTCTCGGACGTTTTTCTCGGGCAGAAGCAATCACGACCTCGGAACCGGTTTTTATCGGCCATCTAAAACTCATCGCATTAATGATCCAAAACGTTTCTACCATCTAGACGAGGCCCACACATCAAGTGGATTCTTCTTTATCACTTCGAGCTCAAAAAGAAACATTGAAAAAGTGGATGAAGAGGATATTTACGATTGCATGACATGTACTACCGGGTGCAATCATACCAGCACTAATGCACCAGATCCCATCACAACTTTGCAGTCAAGCGTGCTTGGGCGAGATTAGTACTGGGATGGGTGCCCTCCTCTTAATTCCTCGTGTTGCAGCCCTTTTTTTTATTCACTGGCTTTTTATTTGTCTATTGCAAAACATTGTATTTTCTAAATGCCATAAGTTTCACACCGCGATGAACTACACAGCCGACAATTCCATTTCAGAATGCTCTCTCAAAGATCTTTGACGGGCCGGTACAGTCCAGCCGGTACAGCCGATCCAGCCGAGTACACGAGCATGCCACTGTACCAGCCGACACCTAGGTTCTCACTGAAGTATGCCACTGGCCTCCCTCCTTGGATTAGCACTGCTCCAATGCCTATTCCAGAGGCATCACACTCCACTTCAAATGTCTTGTTGAAGTCGGGCAGGACTAGCACTGGTGCATGTGTAAGGCTGTCCTTAAAGGCCTGGAATGCCTTCTCCTGAGCTTCTCCCCGACTGAATCCCACGTTCTTCTTCACTACTGCCGTCAATGGTGAGGCAATACTGCTGAAGTTGGGCACGAATCTCCTGTAGAAGCTGGCCAGTCCGTGGAAGCTCCTCACTTGGCTGATGTTGCTTGGTGTTGAGAGTATGGCTTGAATCTTCTCTTCATCAACCTGTAGGCCCTGTGAACTTACTACACAACCTAAGATGACAAGTTTATCAGTACAAAAGATGCACTTCTTGAGATTGGCATAAAGCTCTTCTTGTCGAAGGATTTTAAGTACCATCTCAAGATGTGTAAGGTGATCTCTTAAACACTTACTGTAAACTAGAATGTCATCGAAATAAACTACAACAAACTTACTGATGTACGCCCTACGAACTTGGTTCATAAGGCGCATGAAGGTACTTGAGGCATTAGTCAAGCCGAATGGCATGACTGTCCACTCGTAGAGCCCTTGCTTGGTCATGAAGGCGGTCTTCCACTCATCACCTTCCTTCATCCTGACCTGGTCGTATCCACTCTTAAGGTCTATCTTGGAGAAGACCGTGGCTCCACTCAGCTCATCTAGCATGTCATCCAGCCGTGGTATCGGATGCCGGTACTTGACTGTGATGTTGTTGATTGCTCGGCAGTCCACGCACATTATCCAAGTCCCATCCTTCTTGGGCTTTAGTAGCACTGGTATGGCACATGGACTGAGGCTCTCTCGAACATAGCCTTTCTCCAGGAGCTCCTTGACTTGCTTCTCAAGCTCCTTAGACTCCTCTGGACTCATCCGGTAGGCTGGCCGGTTGGGCAAGGCTGCTCTGGGCACTAGGTCGATCTGGTGTTCTATGCCACATAACGGAGGCAAGCCTGCTGGTATCTCCTCTGGGAACACATCCTGGAACTTGTTGAGGAGAGTTGCTACTTCACGAGGTAGCTTTACCTGTTCTTGTTCTACATTCAACACTTCTTTGAAAACCATTAGTAGCATTAGATCCTTCGAGGCTAAAGCTCTGCGGACATGACTCGGTTGAATAAGAAAATTAGATTTAATGAGCTTCTTTTCCTTACTCATTTACTGTTGAAGCTCATGTACCTGGGCAGGTGTGAGAGGAGCTAGGCTGACCTTTCTTTTGTCATGCACAAAAGTGTAGAGATTTTTTCGCCCATCATGCCTGGTCTCTTTGTCAAACTGCCATGGCCTTCCTAGCAGAAGATGACCAGCTTGCATGGGCACCACGTCGCACACAACTTGGTCTTGGTACTTGCCCACACTGAATGGCACAGTGACTTGCTCATGGATCTTGAGCTCCACTTTGTCATCGAGCCATCTCAGTCGATATGGTCGAGGATGCCTTGTCTTCTCTAGACCTAGCTTATCAACCATGTATGCACTAGCAACGTTAGTGCAAGAACCACCATCTATGATGAGGTTACATACGTTGCCCTTGATGGTGCAACGGCTGTGGAAGATGTTCTCCCTTTAGATGGTCTCTGAAGGATCCACCATTGCACTAAGGATGCGTCTAGTGACCAGAACTTCCCCCACATCAGGGTACTCAATGTCACCGTATTCTCCTTCTGGTTCATAGTCCTCTTCATCTTGAGAATCATACTCCCCAGCCTCCGTAATCAGCATGACCCGGTTGTTTGGGCACTCCCTTGAGATGTGTCCACGACCCCTACACTTGAAACAAGCAATGTCACGTGATCTTTGAGGGTTAGAACACTTACTAGGCTCTCTCTGGTCACGGGTTGGTTCAGGAGGCTTGCTCTTGAACCTTGACTCGATCTCTATGCTCTTGCCTTTGTCTACGGGCTTGGGAATGTTGCTTGGTGCCCAAGGCGTCTTAGGCTTGCTGCGGATGTCTTGGCTCTTACGTTTGATGTGCTGCTTAGCCTGGACAGATAGGTGGAACAAGTCTTTGAAGTCATTGTAGATTTGCTTTTCCACCTTGCGGCTGATTCTTTCTTGGAGTCCATCCAAGAATTGTGCCATCAACGCTTCTTCATCATCATTAAGCTCCAGCCTGTTCCTTAGCTTCTCGAACTCTTCATAGTACTCCTCTACTGATCTGGTACCCTGCTTAAGAGTACGAAAACGACGTTGCAAGTCCCTATGAAAGTAAGGTGGAAAAAACCTTTGTCGCATGACATCTTTCATGTCGACCCATGAGTCTATGGGCCTCATTCTTTTCCTCCTTCTGTCAGATACCTCACGATCCCACCAGATGAGGGCATTTTCCGTGAGTTGTGCTACTGCCATTGAGATTCTCCTAGGCCCTGGTTGGTTGTAATGATCGAAGATATGATCCATTCTTCTCTCCCAATCTAGGTAAGCCTCGGGGTCTACTTTTCCTGCAAAACTTGGAGGAGTTAGCTTAACATCAGGATGAGTTACCCGGTTGTATGCGTGTTCATCTCCATCTTCATGATGTCTAGGAGGCATCCTTGGTCTCTGGTGAAGACCATATGGCTCGAAGCCATCATCTTCTGCCTCTGGTTGCCGTGGAGGTCCTCTCGGCCTATGGTGATAGTTATGAGGTTGTGCGTCCTCATCTCCACCTGGCTGGGGCTCCTCCTGTTCGTGCCGTGTCCTAATGTTCTCAGGACCCTCAGCACGGTCTTGCTCAGCTCTCACGTGCCTTATGGCCTGGAATCTCACAGGCCTCTCCACGCGCTCCAACCTCTCGCCTATTGATGCGAATTGTGTTTGGAGGGTGGTGAACATGGCCATCATGGCTTCGGCTGCTTCTCTATTCTCTTCTGCCATTGCGTACTACAAAGAAAGAAGACAAGTTATGCTGCTCCTAAATTGATTAGGAGGGTTTTCGTTTATAAGGGGATTCGAAAAAATGCAAAAAGGAAAAATCTGAGAAATGGAAAATTCGAAAATATGGAGATTTGAATAAAAGGAAACTTTCTTGACAACTATTGCTAGCTGTCCAATTCGAATGCTTTTGGTATTTTCCTATTTTCTTTTTCTTTTCTTTTTAATTTAACTTAAAAATAATGGAAATATGATTTAAACAAAAAGGAAAACGTGAATGGCAATGCAAAAGTGATCTAAACCCTAGTGATACACGTAGAAGGCTAGATGCACTCGGTTTGGAGTTTGATGTTATTTTTTTGATTTTTCTTGAATGCGACTTAAACTAATGCAAGAAATAAATAAAAAAACAAGTTAAAGGGTAGAAACAACCAGGTTTAGGAGCTTTAAGCTCTGATACCAAAATGATACAAGCCTCGATTCAAGGCTTATATGCGTGTGGGCTGTTTGGAAAAGGTTAGGTGAGAAACTCGACCTTAGACTTCTTGGATAGGGGTTTTTGGGTTGGTATTCGATGGAGGGGTGAAGTGAACAACACGAGGGGTGATGAACCTCATGATAAATCACAAACTTAGAGCTAGGAGGGCTGGTCTCAACTAGGTTCTAAGCGCAAAAGATTCTTTGAGAGAAAACTTGTTGGAAGAAAGTTCTACTTTATTAATATCGAAAAGGTTGTCGAACTACAATGCTGGAAGGAGCCTTATTAATATGCTAGAAAGCTTGACCTTCTAGGGTCGACTCAAAGAAAGAAAAGGAAAGATTACAAAAGTGCACAAATGGAAAATGTACAAACGTGTATAACCGAAAAGGACCTATTACTAAAATGTCATTGACTCAAAAATGTAAACAATCTAGATCCTACCCTGCAAAACAGAAAGAGGCATATATTCGAATTGAAGCTTACCTTACTTACCTCACGGCCAAGAAATGGAAGGTGGCCGTCCTTGTTGCATGCATGCGCCTTGCTCCTAGTCTTCGACTTGGAGTAGAGTTAGGAATCTTTGGGCCCTGACCTCTCTTGCCACTAAAGCCCAAGTCTCTGAAGTCCCGTGCATTGTTGAGAAGCCTTTGGACTCTTCTTTAAACTTCTGGCCCATTGTCGTTAGTCGATCTTCCTCTAGGAGCTTGTCGACCCATAAGCTGAACTTGTGGAAGACTGCTCTTGATCTGCTCCTTGTCATTGCTCCTGGTGGCACTACTGGTGTAGATGCATGTCCTGAAGCTGGTTGCTTATCTGGTCCGAGTCTCCTTGTGTAGAAGTTGAAATGCTCGTGTACTCGGCTGGATCGGCTGTACCGGCTGGACTGTGCGAGGTACAAAACATGATTCATCAACCTCATGAAAGAAGGGGATGAATGGAAAACTGCATTTAAAACTAAGCATGTGTTATATGAATGGTTAGTCATGCCATTTGGGTTAACCTAGTACTTTCATGAGGTTGATGAATCATGTTATTAGAGCATTCATAGGAGTCTTTGTTGTAGTATACTTTGATGACATCTTAATCTATAGCAATAATCTAGAAGAGCATGCTAGTCATTTGACATCGGTTCTAAGTGTTCTTAAAAAAGAAAAACTATATGTCAATCTTAATAAATGCACTTTTTGTACAGATAACATTGTGTTCCTAGGCTTTGTTATAAGTGCAGATGGTATTAAGGTTGATGAGGAGAAGGTCAAAGCTATTAAGGAATGGCCAAATCCAAAAACAGTAGGAGAAGTGAGAAGTTCCCATGGGCTAGCTGGCTTATATAGACGCTTTGTCAAGGATTTTAGCACTATTGCTGCCCCACTTACTGAAGTAATCAAGAAATACATAGGATTCAAATGGGGAGAAGCTCAAGAAAGCTCATTCCAAGCTTTGAACGAAAAGCTTACACATGTACCTCTTCTATCTTTACCTAATTTTCTTAAAACCTTTGAGATAAAATGTGATGCTTCTGGTATAGGTATTGGTGTTGTTTTGATGCAGGATAAGAAACCTATAACCTATAGCGTAATCTAGGGGTTGTGATGGGGACATCAGGTCGTATGGCCAGCCAGGAGACCAGACTGGCCGACCAGGGAGCTTGCCCGAGACAGCCGGGCCATTTGGCACGTTTGCCGGCCCAAGCGGTACCGCCGAACCCTTGACCAACAGGACCGGACCGATCAGCATTGCCGGCGGAGAGGCCCAAACCTCCGGCCCAACTGGTGGCGACGTGGATGACATCGCCGACCCCATTGGCGACGCCGCTAGCTCCGGGATCAACTTGGCTGGTACAGAAGACATTCCGGCCAGCACCTCGCACAGTCCAGCCGTTACAGCCGATCCAGCCGAGTACACGGGCATTTCAGCATCTACACAGGGAGACTCGGACCAGATGAGCTACCAGCTTCAGGACATGCATCTAGAGGAAGTCTCTACACCCGTGGTGCCACCAGGAGCAATGACAAGGAGCAGATCAAGAGCACTCTTCCACAAATTCAGCTTATGGGCCGACAAGCTCCTAGAGGATGATCGACAAAGGACAGTGGGCCAGAAGTGCCAAGAAGAGTCCAAAGGCTTCTCAACAATGCAAGGGACTTCAGAGACTTGGGCTTTAGTGGCAAGAGAGGTCAGGACCCAAAGATTCTTTCAAAGTATTTGAATACAAAGTATTTTCTTCAAAGCCTTTCTTTGAGTCTTGTTCTTGTTCTGTAGAAATAAAGTGTGTGATTCACTTCCTTTCTATTGAAGCCACGACGAGGTTAGTTTGAGAGATTTAAACTCCCTTGGTTCACATTTGATCGTGTGATTCGATCAAAACCCCCTCCTTTTAGTTCCCTTGCCCGCTTAAGCCAAGAGAGATTCTCGGTCTTGCGAGTCACGGCCGTACCGCTTGTGAGATTGATATTCAATCTTACATCATTTGGTATTGCAGCTAAAAGCTCATATCCCAGGTTGTATTCATCCAACCTTTATCCTTTATCTTTTATGATTTTGTTTAGCATTTTGTTATTTTCATCTTATCGAAAAACCAAAAAAATATATTTGTTCTTATTCTTCATTTGCATTGTTTCTTGTTGATTCTTGTTGTTTCTTTTTGTCTACTCTCATATAAATCTAAAACCAACTCAAAAAATTGTATTTCATGTTTACTTAATTTCATTCATCATAAGAGAAAAACCAAAAATATAAGCATCACTCATTTTGTTATTTTCGAATTTAGTTACTAGTAAAGTTAAAAAAATAGATTCATAGAATATTGTTTCTTCGTCCTAAATTAATTTAAAATATCAAAAACCAAAAAAAAAATTTTGTCTTTTAGTTTTCTTTAAAGTTAGTTTCCAAAAGAAATAAAAACAAAAACCTCAAAATATTTACTTGTATCGATTTTCCTATTACTACTACTTATGTGTTGAAATCATATATTCACTAGAGTGTAGTTTCCTTATTTGTTGATTTGGGCCTGATATCTCTTCTTTTTGTCGTGCAAGGTACAAAATTTAATGATGGAACACTATGATGAAGAAGAAGACACCATGAGCATTCCACAAAGTGATTGTAGTCTAGACAACGACTATGATCAATGCCTAAGCACCAGCGAGTGTGAGTATGTAGATGAGTCATGGAATCAAGACTAATTGGAGACTGATTTTAGGGAAGAATCAGATGGAGAAAACCTTGAACTAGAACCACCGGACTTGTCCGATGTAGATGATTCTAATGGATATGAGACATGGCATGAATACTATTCAGAATATGATTTTGACAATGAAATAGAAGTTGAAGAACTCGAACCAGAGCCACCAGACTACTATTCCACTGACAGAAGCTGGCCAAAGACAATCACACCTCGCCACTTCGTTGTGTCAAGCCGAGTGGCAACCAATTCCACTCCAACTAGATTAAAGAATCGGACTAGTAAGGTATATATTTACAATTCCAAATCTCTAACCTTTTCAAGTTATAAAAAGGACCCATATGAATACCTCCGATGGGAAACCAACATGAAACAATGGCTGCACTCAAGCAACATCCCCAAAGAAGAGAAGCTCTCATATGCCGTTGATATGCTCGTTCGAGATGCCTACAATTGGTGGTTGAAGGAAAATGCATGGACCTTCTACAACAAACCAGTCCTTGATTGGGGAGACCTTAAGGCACGAATGTATAGGGAGTTTGTGAAGAAGTACCAAACACGCAGAAACATCACCACACAACCTATGCACCGAAAAACATCAAGGAGTGAGATGTCTACACCAAACATGCAGCCCTTTCATAAGCCAAAGCTTGCCTACTGCTCTGAGCATAACAACGTATTTTCAAACACCTTAGAAGGACAAAAGGTAGCTAAGCCGATGGTCAAACCAAAAATTGACCAGCAAGTTAAAAAGCCTCAACCCATAGCACACATGAAACCATCAAAGCCATTGCTTAGAATACACGTCAAGGAAAAGCCAGGTAAGTCCTCTAACAATGTGAAAACAGATGAAATTATATGTTATAGATGTCAAGAAATAGGACACTTTGCTAAAACATGCCCAACTAGAAAACTAATAACAAGCTTACAAGTAGAACGCGAAAATGTTAAGCCTAAAAGTGTTAAGGCAATAAAGGAGCTTCAATTTGAAATTTCCAGTACTAGCATAATGCACTTGTCTTTGCCAAAGGTTGTTGAAACAGGTCTAATAAAGCAAGGATTCAACAAAGATCAAGAAGACCACCATTGAAATAAAAGTTGAATACAAAGTATTTTCTTCAAAGCGTTGTCTAAGTGTGTGATTCACTTCCTTTCTATTGAAGCCACGACCAGGTTAGTTTGAGAGATTCAAACTCCCTTGGTTCACCTTTGATTGTGTGATTCGATCAAAACCCCCTCCTTTTAGTTCCCTTTCCCTCTTAAGCCAAGAGAGATTCTAGGCCTTGCGAGTCACGGCTGTACCGCTTGTAAGATTGATACTCAATCTTACATCATTTTGGTATAACCCCCGGCCAACTGCCCGGCCCGGCCGGCCCAAGGAACACAAAGGCGGCCAAATACGCCCAAAAGGATATATGGGTGTATCTTCATGAATCCAAGCCAAACCAAGAAGCGGCAAGCCAATACCAAACCCGAGCAAAGGCCAATAAACTCAAAGAGGCAATCAGCAGCATGCTCAACAAGGAGAATGCACAACAAATTCACTTGAGCTTGAATGGAGAAGTGCCTAAAAGCACTCTGATTTTAGTACAAGCTCAAGACAGCATACAAAGGGGTATGTGATCCATTTGTACTCTTTTTCCCTTAACCAAGTTTTCTCCCTTTGGGTTTCTTGGTAAGGTTTTTAATGAGGCAAATGAATCACATTACAACCATCCCGATTTGTTGCTTAAAATCAAAAGGAGTTCACTTGAAAAAGGTCCAAATTGGCGTCATCAAGGGGTTGTGACCCTTCAATCCACAACCTTTGAACAGATTGAATTTCAATTCATTCTATTGTAAAGCCTATCTCAACCGCATCCAGAAGTGCATTCCTTGAGAGGTTCACATCAGCGGTAAACTTCACAACCGACAATACTATTTCGGAAAGATCTCTCAAAGATCTTTGACGCGCCATTAGGTCAACGACCGATTGGAAATGTTTTTTGACATTAAATTTTGATGTTTAGATTCTCTTTCTGACGTTTTTCTCATGCATAAGAAATCCCGACCTCGAAACCGTTTTATCGGCCATCTCAAACTCATCGCACCAACGATCCAAAACATTTCAACCATCTAGACGAGGCCCACACATCGTGTGGATTCTTCTTTATCACGTGGATTTCAAAAAGAAACATTGAAAGAGTGGATGAAGAAGATATTTACGATTATGCATGATGTGTACTACCGGGGGCGATTATACTAGCACTAATGCACCGGATCCCATCAGAACTCATCTCACCAACGATCCAAAACATTTCAACCATCTAGATGAGGCCCACACATCGTGTGGATTCTTCTTTATCACGTGGATTTCAAAAAGAAACATTGAAAGAGTGGATGAAGAAGATATTTACGATTATGCATGACATGTACTACCGGGGGCGATTATACTAGCACTAATGCACCGGATCCCATCAGAACTCCACAGTTAAGCATGCCTGAGCGAGAGTAGTACTGGGATGGGTGATCTCCTGGGAAGTCCTTGTGTTGCACCCTTTGTATATTCACTTGCTTTTTATTTGACTATCGCAAAATATTGAATTTTCGAAATGCCATAGGTTTCACACCGCGATGAACTACACAACCAAAAATACCATTTTGGAAAGCTCTGTCAAAGATCTTTGATGCACGAATTGGCCAAAGTCCGATTGAAAATGTTTTTGACCCCAAATTTTGATGTTTAGATACTCTTTCGGACGTTTTTCTCGGGTAGAAGCAATGACGACATCAAAACCATTTATTCGGCCATCTCAAATTCATCGCATCGACGAACCAAAACGTTTCAACCATATAGACATGCCCCACACATCATGTGGATTCTTGTTTATCACGTAGAGCTCATGAAAAAACATTGAAAAAGTGGATGAAAAGGATATTTACGATTGCATGACATGTACTACCGGGTGCGATCATATCATCACTAATGCGGCGGATCCCATCAGAACTCCTTAGTTAAGCATGCTTGGGCGAGAGTAGTACTTGGATGGGTGACCTCGTAGGAAATTCTTGTGTTGCACCCTTTTTTTTATTCACTCGCTTTTTGTTTGTCTATCGCAAAACATTGTATTTTCGAAATGGCATAAGTTTCACACCGCGATGAACTACATAGACAAAAATACCATTTCGCTCTCTCAAAGTCTTTGACGCGCCGATAGGTCGAAGGCCGGTTGGAAATGTTTTCGAGCCCAAATTTTGATGTTTGGATACTCTTCCGGACATTTTTCTCGCGCTGGAGCAATCACAACCTCGAAACAGCTTTATCGGCCATCTCAAACTCATCACATCAAATATCCAAAATGTTTCAACCATCTAGACGAGGCCACACATAGTGTGGATTCTTCTTTATCACATGGAGCTCTAAAAGAAACATTGAAAAATTGGATGAAGAGGATATTTTCTATTGCATGACATATACTACCGGGTGCGATTATACCAGCACTAATGCACCGGATCCCATCAAAATTCCGCAGTTAATAGTGCTTGGGCGAGAGTAGAACTTGGATGGGTGACCCCCTGGGAATTCCTCGTGTTGTACCCCATTTGTTATTCACTCGCTTTTTATTTGTCTATCGCAAAACATTTTATCTTCAAAATTCCATAAGTTTCACACCGCGAGCAACTACACTGCCGAAAATACCATTTCAGAAAGCTCTGCTAAAGATCTTTGACGCGTCGATAAAACAAAGTCCGGTTGGAAATGTTTTCGACCCCAAATTTTGATGTTTAGATACTCGTTCGTACGTTTTTCTCGGGAAGAAACAATCACGACCTCAAAAAAGTTTTATCGGCCATCTCTAACTCATCGCATCAAAGATACAAAACGTTTCAATCATCTAGACGAGACCCACACATTGTGTGGATTCTTCTTTATCACGTGGAGCTCAAAAACAAACATTGAAAAAGTGGATGAAGAGGATATTTACTATTACATGACATATACTACCGGGTGCGATCACACTAGCACTAATGCACGGGATCCCATCAGAAATCTGCTGTTAAGCGTGCTAGGGTGAGAGTAGTACTTGTATGGGTGACCTCCTGGGAAGTTCTCGTGTTGCACCCTTTTTTTTTATTCACTTGGTTTTTATGTTTGTATCGCAAAACATTGTAATTTCGAAATGCCAAAAGTTTCACACCGCGATGAACTACACCGCCTACAATACCATTTCGGAAAGCTCTCTCAAAGATCTTTGACGTTCCAATAGATTGAATACCAATTGGAAATGTTTTCGACCCCAAATTTTGATGTTTAGATACTCGTTCGTACGTTTTTCTCGGGAAGAAACAATCACGACCTCGAAACAGTTTTATCGGCCATCTCTAACTCATCGCATCAAAGATCCAAAACGTTTCAATCATCTAGACGAGACCCACACATCGTGTGGATTCTTTTTTATCACGTGGAGCTCCAAAAAAAACATTGAAAAAGTGGATGAAGAGGATATTTACTATTACATGACATATACTACCGGGTGCGATTACACCAGCACTAATGCACCGGATCCCATCAGAACTCTACTGTTAAGCGTGCTTGGGTGAGAGTAGTACTTGTATGGGTGACCTCCGGGGAAGTTCTCGTGTTGCACCCTTTTTTTGTTGACTCGCTTTTTATTTGTCTATCGCAAAACATTGAATTTTGGAAATGCCATAAGTTTCACACCGTGGTGAACTACAAGCCAACAATACCATTTTGGAAAGCTCTTTCAAGGATCTTTGACGCGCCATTAGGTCAACGACTGATTGGAATTGTTTTTGACCATAAATTCTGAAGTTTAGATACGTTTTGAGATTTTTTTTCTCGGGCATATGCAATCACGACCTCGAAACTATTTTATCGACCATCTCAAACTCATCGCATCGATGATCCAAAACGTTTCAACCAACTAGACGAGGCCCACACATTCTGTGGATTCTTTTTTATCACGTGGAGTTCAAAAAGAAACATTGTAAAAGTGGATGAAGAGGATATTTACGATTATGGATGACATGTACTACCGGGTGCGATCATACCAGCACTAATGCACCGGATCCCATCAGAACTCTACAGTTAAGCGTGCTTAGGCGAGAGTAGTACTGGGATAGGTGACCTCTTGGGAAGTCCTCGTGTTGTAACCCTTTTTTTATTCATTCGCTTTTATTTGTGTATCGCAAAACATTGTATTTTCGAAATACCATAGGTTCCACACAGCGATGAACTACACAGCCGGCAATACCATTTCGGAAAGCTCTCTCAAAGATATTTGATGCACCAATAGGTCAAAGAACGATTGGAAATATTTTCGTCCCCAAATTTTGATGCTTAGATACTCTTTCGGACGTTTTTCTCGGGTAGAAGCAATCACGACCTCAAAACCGTTTTATCGGCCATCTCAAACTCATCACATTGATGATCCAAAATATTTCAACTATATGGTCGAGGCCCACACATTGTGTGGATTCTTTTTTATCATGTGGAGCTCAAGAAGAAACATTACAAAAGTGGATGAAGAGGATATTTACGATTGCATGATATGTACTAGTGGGTGCGATCATAACAGAACTAATGCACCGGATCCCATAAGAATTCCGCATTTAAGCGTGCTTGGGCGAGAGTAGTAATGCGATGAATGACCTCATAGGAAGTCATCGTGTTGCGCACCTTTTTTTATTCACTCGCTTTTTATTTGTCTATCGCAAAACATTGTATTTTCCAAATGCCATAGGTTTCATACCGCGATGAACTACACAGCCGACAATACCATTTCGGAAAACTCTCTCAAAAATCTTTGACGGGCCAATTGGTCGACGACCGATTGCAAATGTTTTTTACCCTAAATTTTGATGTTTAGATACTCTCTCGAACAATTTTCTCGGGCAGAAGCAATCAAGACCTTGAAACTGTTTTATCGGCCATCTAAAACTCATCGCATTGACCATCCAAAACGTTTCAACCATCTAGACTAGGCCCACACATCAAGTGGATTGTTCTTCATCACTTTGAGCTCAAAAAGAAACATTGAAAAAGTGGATAAATAGGATATTTACGATTGCATGACATCTACTACCGGGTGCAATCATACTAGCACTAATGCACTGGGTCCCATCAGAACTTCGCAGCCAAGCATGCTAGGCCGAGATTAGTACAGGGATGGGTGACCTCCTTTGAATTCCTGGTGTTGCACCCCTTTTTTATTCTCTCGCATTTTATTTGTCTATCCCAAAATATTGAATTTTCAAAATTCCATAGGTTTCACACCGCGATGAAATACACATCCGACAATACCATTTCGGAAAGCACGCTCAAATACTTTGACACACCAATAGGTTGAAGACTGATTGGAAATATTTTTGACCCCAAATTTTGATGTTTAGATACTCTTTTGGATGTTTTTCTCGGGCAGAAGTAATCACGACCTCGAAACCATTTTATCGGCCATCTAAAACTCATCGCATTGGCGATCCAAAACGTTTCAATTATTCTTTATCATTTGGAGCTCAAAAAGAAACATTGAAAACATGGATGAAGAGGATATTTATGATTGCATGACATGTACTACCGGGTGCAATCATACCAGCAATAATGCACCGGATCCCATCAGAACTTCGTAGTCAAGAATGCTTGGGCGAGAGTAGTACTGGGATGGGTGATCTCTTGATAATTCCTTGTGTTGCATCCCATTTTTTATTAACTCGCTTTTTATTTGACTATTGCAAAACAATGTATTTTAAAAATGCCATAGGTCTCACACCGCGATGAACTACACAGCCAACAATACCATTTTGGAAAGCTCTTTCAAAGATCTTTGACGCGGCAATTGGTCGACGACCGATTGGAAATGTTTTTGACCCTAAATTTTGATATTTAGATACTCTTTTGGACGTTTTTCTTGAATAGAAGCAATCACGACCTCGAAACCGTTTTCTCGGCCATCTAAAACTCATCGCATTTATGATCCAAAATGTTTCAACCATCTAGACGAGGCTCCCACATCGCGTGGATTCTTCTTTATCACGTGGAGCTCAAGAAGAAACATTGCAAAAGGATGAAGAGGATATTTACGATTGCATGACATGTACTAGCGGGTGCGATCATACCATAACGAATGCACCGGATCCCATAAGAATTCTGCATTTAAGCGTGCTTGGGCGAGAGTAGTACTGGGATGAATGACTTCCTAGGAAGTCCTCGTGTTGTGCACCTTTTTTTTATTCACTCGCTTTTTATTTGTCATTCGCAAAACATTGTATTTTCGAAATACCATAAGTTTCACAACGCGATGAACTACACAGCCGACAATACCATTTCTGAAAGTTCTCTCAAAGAGATCTTTGACGCGCCAATAGGTCGGCGACCGATTGGAAATGTTTTTTACCCCAACTTTTGATGCTTAGATACTCTTTCGGTCGTTTTACTCGAGCAAAAGCCAACACAACCTCAAAACCCTTTTATCGGCCATCTCGAACCCCTTCTTTTATTCACTCGCTGTTTTGGTTTCTATCGCAACACATTGTATTTTCAAAATTGCACAAGTTTAACACTGCAATGAACTACACAGCCGACTGTACCAGTTCCAAAAGGTCTATCAAAGATCTTTGACATGCCAATAGGTCGAAGACCGATTGGAAATGGTTTTGACTCCAAATTTTGATGATTAGATACTTTTTCGCACGTTTTTATTGGGCAGAAGTATTCACGACCTCGAAACCATTTTATTGGCCATGTTAAACTCATCGCATCGACGATCCAAAACGTTTCAACAAGATGAGGCCCACACATCGTGTGGATTGTTCTTTATCACGTGGAGCTCAAAACGAAACATTGAAAAAGTGGATGAAGAGGATATTTACGATTGCAAGATATGTACTACCGGGTGCGATCATACCAGCACTAATGCACCGGATCCCATCAAAATTCCACAGTTAAACGTGCTTGGATGAGAGTAGTACTGTGATGGGTGACCTACTGGGAAATGCTTGTGTTGCACCACTTTTTTTATTCACTAGATTTTTATGTTTCTATCGGCAAACATTGTATTTTCGAAATGCCATAAGTTTCACACCGCGATGAACTACACAGCCGACAATAGCATTTTGGAAAGGTCTCTCAAAGATGTTTGATGCGCCAATAGGTTGAAGACCAATTCTAAATGTTTTCAACTTCAAATTTTAATATTTAGATACTTTCGCACGTTTTTATTGGGCAGAAGCAATCAAGACCTCGAAATCGTTTTATCGGCCATCTCAATCTCATCGCATCGACAATCCAAAACGTTTCAACCATCTAGACGAGGTCCACACATCGTGTGGATTCTTCTTTATCACATGGAGCTCAAAAAGAAACATTGAAAAAGTGGATGAAGAGGATATTTACGATTGCACATGTATTATCGGGTGCAATCATACCAGCACTAATGCACCGAATCCCAACATAACTTCGCAGTCAAGCGTGCATGGGCGAGAATAGTACTGGGATGGGTGACCTGCTTGGAATTCCTCGTGTTGCACCCCTTTTTTTAATTGACTCGCTTTTTATTTGTCTATCGCAAAACAATGTATTTTTGAAATGCCCTAGGTTTCACACCGCGATGAACTACACAGACGAAAATAGCATTTCGGAAAGCTCTCTCAAAGGTCTTCCATGCGCCAATAGGCTGAAGTCTGATTGGAAATGTTTTTGACTTAAAATTTTGATGTTTAGATACTCTTTCTGTCATTTTTATCAGGCAAAAGCAATAACGACCTCGAAATCGTTTTATCGGTCATCTCAAACTCATCACATCGACGATCCAAAACGTTTCAACCATCTAAACGAGGCCCACACATCGTGTGGATTCTTCTTTATCACGTGGAGCTAAAAAAACATTGAAAAACTGGATAAAGAGGATATTTACGATTGCAGGATATGTACTTTTGGGTGCGATCATACCAGCACTAATGTAGCGGATCCTAGAAGAACTCTACAATTAAACATGCTTGGGCGAGAGTAGTACTGGGATGGGTGACCTCGTGGAAAGTCCTCGTGTTGCACCCCTTTTTTATTCACTTGCTTTTTCTGTTTCTATCGCAAAACATTGTATTTTCAAAATGTCATAAGTTTAACACTACAATGAACTACACAACCGACTGTACCAATTCCGAAAGGTCTCTCATAGATCTTTGACGCGCCAATAGGTCGAAGACCGATTGGAAATGTTTTTGACTCCAACTTTTGATGTTTAGATACTCTTTTGCACGATTTTATTGGGCAAAAGCAATCACGACTTCGAAATCGTTTTATCAGCAATCTGAAACTAATCGCATCGACAATCCAAAACGTTTCAACAAGATGAGGCCAACACAATGTGTGGATTCTTCTTATCACATGGAGCTCAAAACGAAACATTGAAAAAGTGGATGAAGGAATATTTACGATTGCATGACATGTAATATTGGGTGTGATCATACCAGCACTAACGCACCAGATCCCATAAAAATTCCAAAGTTAAACATGCTTGGGAGAGAGTAGTAATGGGATGGGTGACCTCCTCGGAAATCCTTGTGTTGCACCACTATTTTTATTCAATAGATTTTTATGTTTCTATCGGCAAACATTGTATTTTCGAAATGCCATAACTTTCACACCGCGATGAACTACACAGCCGACAATAGCATTTAGGAAAGCTCTCTCAAAGATCTTTGACGTGCCAATAGGTTGAAGACCGATCAGAAATGTTGTCAACTTCAAATTTTGATGTTTAGATACTCTTTCGGACGTTTTTATTGGGCAGAAGCAATCATGACATCGAAATAGTTTTATAGGCCATCTCAAACTCTTCGCATCGACAATCCAAAACATTTCGACCATCAATCAAACATCACATTGTGTGTATTCTTCTTTATCACGTGGAGCTCAAAAAGAAACATTGAAAAAGTGGATTGGAAACACGGAAAGCTCTCTCAAAAACGGATTGGAAATGATTTCGAGTCCAAATTTTGATGTTTGATTCTCTTGCGCACGTTTTTATCGAGCAGAAGCAATCATGATCTCGAAACCGTTTTATCGGCCATCTCAAATTCATCGCATCGATGATCCAAAACGTTTCAACTACTAGACTAGGCCCACACATCGTGTGGATTCTTCTTTATCATATGGAGCTAAAAAAGAAACATTGAAAAAGTGGATGAAGAGGATATTTACGATTTCATGACATGTACTACTGGGTGCGATCATACTAGCACTAATGTATCATATTCCATCAAAACTCCACAGATAAACATGCTTGGGCGAGAGTAGTAGTGGAATGGCTGACCTACTGGGAAGTCCTCGTGTTGCACCAATTTTTTTATTCACTCGCTTTTTATGTTTCTATTGCTAAACATTGTATTTCCAATGTGGCATAAGTTTCACACCGCGATGAACTACACAACCGACAATACCATTTTGTAAAGATCTCTCAAAGATCTTTGACGCGCCAATAGGTCAAAGGACGATTGAAAATGTTTTCGACTCCAAATTTGATGCTTAGATACTCTTTCACACGATTTTATCAGGTCGAAACAATCACGATCTTGAAACCATTTTATCGGCCATCTCAAACTCATCGCATCGACGATCCAAAAGGCTTCAACCATCTAGACGAGGCCCACACATCATGTGGGTTCTTCTTTATCACGTGGAGCTCAAAAAGAAACATTGAAAAAGTGGATGAAGAGGATATTTATGATTGCATGACATGTAATACCGGGTGCGATTATACCAGCACTAATGCACCGGATCCCATCAGAACTCTGCAGTTAAGCTTGATTGGGCGAGATTAATACTGGGATGGGTGACCTACTGGGAAGTCCTCGTGTTGCACCCGTTTTTCTATTCACTCGCTTTTTATGTTTCTATCGCAAAACATTGTATTCTCGAAATTCTATAAGTTTCCACAGCGCGATGAACTACACAGCCGACAACACTAGTTCGAAAAGGTCTCTCAAAGATCTTGGACGCGCCAATTGGTCGAAGACCGATTCAAAATGTTTTCGACTCCAAATTTTGATGTTTAGATACTCTGTCGGACGTTTTTATCGGGCAGAAGCAATCAGGACTTCAAAACCATTTTATCGGCCATCTCAAACTCAGCGCATCGACGATCCAAAACGCTTCAACCATCTCGACGAGTTCAACACATTGTGTGGATTCTTCTTTATCACGTGGAGCTCAAAAAGAAACATTGAAAAAGTGGATGAAAAGGATATTTAGATTACATGAGATGTACTATCGGGTGCGATCATACCAGCACTAATGCACCGTATCCCATCAGATCTCCACAGTTAAGCATGTTTGGGGGAGAGTAGTACTAGGATGGGTGACCTCCGGGGAAGTCGTCGTGTTGCACCCCTTTTTTTATTCACTCGCTTTTCATGTTTCTATCGCAAAATATTGTATTTTCGAAATGCCATAAGTTTCACACCGCGATGAACTACACAACCGAGAATACCAGTTCCGAAAGGTCTCTCAAGGATCTTTGAAGCACCAATAGGACGAAGACCAATTGGAAATGTTTTCCACTCCAAAATTTGATTTTTAGATACTATTTCGCACGTTTTTATCGAGAAAAAGCAATCATGACCTCGAAACTGTTTTATCGGCCATCTCAAACTCATCGCATCGACTATCCAAAACGTTTCAACAAGACCAGGTCCACACATCGTGTGGATTCCTCTTAATCACATGGAGCTCAAAAAGAAACAGTGTAAAAATGGATGAAGAGGATATTTACGATTGTTTGACATTTACTAGCGGGTGCAATTAGACCAGCACTGATACACAAGATCCCATAAGAACTCCGCATTTAAGCGTGGTTGGGCGAGAGTAGTACTGGAATTGGTGACCTCATAGGATGTCCTCCTGTTGCACAACTTTTTTTATTCACTCACTTTTTATCTTTCGATCGCAAAACATTGTATTTTTGAAATGCCATAAGTTTCACACCGCGATGAACTAGACAACCGACAATACCATTTTGGAAAGCTTTCTCAAAGATCTTTGACGTGCCAAAAGGTCAAAGACCGATTGGAAATGATATCGACTCCAAATTTGGATGTTTGGATACTCTTTCGCAAGTTTTTATCATGCAGAAGCAATCACGACCTCGAGACCATTTTATCGGCCATCTCAAACTCATCGCATCGATCCAAATAGTTTCAACCATCTAAAAGAGCCCCACACAACGTGTGGATTCTTCTTTATCACGAAAACTTTGAGAAAGTGGATGAAGAGGATATATAGATTGCATGACATGTACTACCGGGTGCGATCATACCAGCACTAATGCACCAGATCCCATCAGAACTCCGTAGTTAAGCATGCTTAGGCAAGAGTAGTACTGGGATGGATGACCTCTTGGGAAGTCTTCGTTGTTCACAACTTTTTTTATTCACTCGCTTTTTATGTTTCTATCACAAAACATTGTATTTTCGAAATGCCATAAATTTCACAACGCGATGAACTACACAACTAACACCACTAGTTCGGAAACGTCTCTCAAAGATCTTTGATGCACAAATACGTCGAACACCGATTGAAAATGTTTTCGACTCCAAATTTTGATGTTTAGATACTCTTTCGCACGTTTTCATCGGGCAAAAGCAAACAAGACCTCGAAACCATTTTATCGGGCATCTCAAACTCATCGCATCGATGATCCAAAATGTTTCAACCATCTAGACAAGGCCCACACATTGTATGGATTCTTCTTTACCACGTGGAGCTCAAAAGAAACATTGATAAAGTAGATGAGGAGGATATTTACTATTGCGTGCCATATACTACCGGGTGCGATCATACTATCACTAATGCACCGGATCCCATCAGAACTCCGCAGTTAAGCGTGGTTGGACGAGAGTAGTACTGGAATGGGTGACCTCCTGGGAAATCCTCATGTTGCACCCCTTTTTTTATTCACTCGCTTTTTATATTTCTATCTCAAAACATTGTATTCTCGAAATGCCATAAGTTTCACACCGCGATGAACTACACAACAGACAACACCAGTCTGGAAAGGTCTCTCAAAGATGTTTGACACGCCAATAGGTCAAAGACCGATTGGAAAAAATTTTGACTCCAAATTTTGATGTTTAGATATTCTTTCGCACGATTTTATCGGGC
This sequence comes from Pugionium cornutum, assembly GCA_018901935.1. Lineage (NCBI taxonomy): Eukaryota > Viridiplantae > Streptophyta > Magnoliopsida > Brassicales > Brassicaceae > Pugionium > Pugionium cornutum. Next base: position 26,957,892 of record JAENJI010000013.1, on the reverse strand, counting down.
AAAAGCAATCATGACCTCGAAACCGTTTTATCGGCCATCTCAAACTCATCGATCGACAATACAAAACATCCATCTAGACGAGGCCCAAACATCGTGTGGATTCTTTTTTGTCACGTGGAGCTCAAAAAGAAACATTGAAAAAGTGGATGAAGAGGATATTTACAATTGCATGACAACACAAGAAAACATCAAAATTGCGACCACACACGTGGTCCCATAGTCACAAATTCTTAGCCACAAATATATGTTGTCGCAAATCAGTCGCAATTTTGAGACTGATTTACGACTGATTTGCGACCAATCATGTGTGACTGATTTCCAACTGATTTGCGACCAATCATGTGTGACTACGTTCGCGACTACTTTGCGACTGAAATTCCGTAACAAATTTTGCCACTATTTTGCCACTACGTATGTGGTTGCAAAACCTGTAGTTACAAATTAGTCACAAAATTTTCTGACTGATTTGCGACTGCAGAGGTTCATGTGGTCACAAATCAGTAACAAAATTTTGTGACTCATATGCGACTGTAGAGGTTCATGTGCTCGCAAATCAGTCATAAAATTTTGTGAATGATTGGCGACTACAAATTATACGCAGTCGCAAATAAGTCACAAATAATTGCGACTGATTATAAAATATTCGAAAAAATCACGTAGTCGCAAATCGGTCCCGAAAAATAGAGACTGATTTAGGACTGATTTGTGACTACAACGGAATTAGATTTTTAAAATTATAATATTTTGAAAAATAATAATTTTTAATTTTAATTTCTGAATATTTTAAATAATTATTATTTTTGAAATACATTAATTATTATTAATATTATTTATTAATTAATAATAAATATAAAATATAATATTAAATATAAAAGATTTTTTTAAATTAATTATTTTGTAATCTATAATATTATTTAAATTATAATTACATTATTAATTAATTATTTTATTAAATAAAAAGAAATTAAAAATTAAAAATTTAATTTTTATTAATTGAAATTCAATTTACAAAAAAGACAATAAAACTAATTCTCTGGCGGTGGAAATTGAAAATCCGAAGGCGAGAATGGGATCGGAGCCGTTGACGGTTCCCCTAGACAATCGTTATCCCGCATAAAAGAGGCAAATGCGGGATCCATCCGTTGAAAAGACCCAAGTAGCATCTTCAAGTTGTAGATTTTCCTTTGGTTTTCTTTATGCTCTTCTTGCATCTTCTGATTTGCTTCCAAAATCTGTGCGTTTTGTTGTACAATAAGTGCGTTTTGTTCTGGATTACGCATGTTGATTGCGTTTTACACTTTGATTTTGCGCTGTGCGGCTAGAAGTTGGTCTTGAAGCATAACGTAGTCTGTGGTAGTTGATTGCAACCAACTACGCCTACCCGACCCGTGGACGCAATTCAGGCTACCATGTCCGTAAAGACGGCCTCGAGATCATCTGCAACGGAAGACTACAGAATAAATAAAATAAAAATAAAATACTAAATCAAATAAATAGAATAAATATAAATAATTTTATATAAATAAAAAATAAAAAAATAGTTTTTTTTACCTGAATGAAGATCTCATTGTTCTCTTCTATAGTCACCTCAATTGGACGGGAAGTACAGTCTGACGTTTCTGTTGGATCGACCTCCAAGATCATCATATTCTCTTGGATGTTACGTTGGTATGCTTCACAGTTTTGTTTTGCTTTCAAATCTACATACGAACCATCCGATCTAGTGTGAGTCTTTATAAAAACCTCACCTATTGAGACAGGTCGTCCCAAATTATTTTCCTACACATATATTGAAATAAATTTTAATTAAATAATAATACATTTTTTAATTAAATTTAAATATTTTAAATTACTTACCATTTCCCGCTGGATCTAGATGTAGGATTTTTGGCCCGACAAATGATTGTGCGGGCCAAGGCCATCCTGAGAGGAGAGGCGGTTATTAGAGGATTTGCTACTCCTCTCGTTAGATGTTTCTGTTCCCCAATAGTATGTCATAATTTTGAACAAACTCGGGGAAATCTATCGGGGACGTTTGCCAGTTGTATGAATCTTGCTCACCATCCCTTTCATCCGTCTTACGCAGACGGTATTGAACTTTTTTCGTAACACCGGGGTGATTATACGATCCCAGGTGTACGATTGCTTTGAATTAAATAATAAAATATTAATAAGTATTATTTAAATTTTATAAAATAAATAAAATTTTAAAATAAAAAATAAAAAAATGTACTTATCGCAAACTCAATGAAATATTTTTTTTGCCTTTCAGCAAATACGATCGTCCAACTGTAGTAGGGGCCATCAAATTTATTTTTAAAATTTTTTGAAATTTGGCGGGTAATAGCCCCTTTATCGCGGTCAAACCTAATAGTTTTATTATATAAAAAAATTAAATTTCATATTAACATTAATAAATTTTTAATAATTATTTATAAATAAAAAAATAAAAAGAAAAAAAATTTCAGTACCACGTTGTATTTGGTGCCGGTAGTTGAGACTACACTCTCAGATATTGGTCGCGCCCCAGAGTTTGTAACAAACTATCAAGAGTGATAGTTTGTTCATCCGTTCCCGTTTCGCATTCGAGAATATCTTCCGTTTCATGTTCGTCCGATTCTTGAAACCATGGAGACATTTGGGTTTCAGGAATGGAATGAGGGGTAAACGTACATTGGGGAGGGAGGCGGGATGCCTCTCTATTAGCGGCGGGTGAGGGGTTCGAAGAGGCCAAAGAGGCACCACGGCCGGAAGACGATAGATCGTGTTCCATGACCTCTCATCGATCTACCGCTACTTGCCATTTGATTGATTGGATTTTTTGGATTGTGAGAGGTTTTATAAGTGTTTAGAGAGGTTATAGAAGGTAAAAATGTTTGAAGTGTGAAAAATGAGGGAAAACCGTCGAGTATTTATGGAAATTTTTTGCGACCACATAAGTGGTCACAAATCAGTGGAAAAATTCTAAATTAATGACGTGGTTGCAAATCAGACACAAATTTGAGACTGATTTGCGACCACCATTTAATTTGGTGGCAATTTGAAAGTTTTTGGATTTTCAACTCCCACCAAATTAATGGTGGTCGCAAATGTTTTCAAATTTACGACTGATTTGCGACTACTGTTGAATTATTCGAATAAATTAATATGTGATCGCAAATCAGTGGCAAATTTGCGACTGATTTCCGACCATAGGTAATTTCTACGAAAAAAAACTTGTGGTCGCAAATCAGTGGCAAATTTGAGACTGATTTGTGACCATGGGTAATTTATTCGAAAAAAACCTTTGGTCGCAAATCAGTCGCAAATTTGCCACTGATTTGCGACCACATGTTAATTTATTCGAATAATTTAACCGTGGCCGCAAATCACGACACGAGTAATAATTGTGACTGAATTGCCATCACATTCTCAATGCAATGGCAAAGTGATGGCAAATCAGTCACAAATAATAGCCTAAACCCTATATTTATTGATTTTGGTGAATAAATTGAATTATATAAGATTGATTACTTGATTATAAGTTGTACAAATTTCAATTACTAAGAAAACAAAAATATTTACCAAATTTACTGAGAGACCTTCCATGACAATCAAAACAACACGTCTTTTTCCCATTTGGTAATTGAAATGCCTTCGTATCATCCATACAAATTGGACAAGCTAGTCTTCCATGCGTTGTCCATCCTGACAACATTCCATAAGCGGGAAAATCGCTTATCGTCCATAGTAACACAGCTTTTAGATTGAAATTTTGATTCAACGATACATCGTATGCATCAACTCCCATCGACCATAATTCTTTCAACCCATCAATCAAAGGTCGGATGAATATATCTAGACTAGCACGCGGATGATTTGGCCCCGAATTCAGAATTGTTAGAAACAAATACTCTTTCTTCATACACATGTCCGGTGGCAAGTTATATGGAGTGATAATCACCAGCCATAATGAATGATTACGAGACATCCCAAATGGATTGAACCCATCAGTACATAAGCCAAGATAAATGTTTCGCGATTCAGCAGCAAATCTAGGATATAGATATTGAAAATTTTTCCACTCTGCAACATCAGATGGATGACTCATTTCTCCGTCTTCTTCTTCATGCTCTGCGTGCCACCACATTTCCTCTACGGTTTACTCGCTTTGATACATTCTTTTAATTCTATCACCTATAGGTACCACATACGACTGAAAAGTATTCTCGTCCTGCCCTCGCTTGGCTTATATCAGGGGGAATCGCAAAATTTGCATTTTTCCCATTTCTCATCTTCTTTCTAAAAGATCATACAATTGTGAACACACACGTCAATTGTATAAAACGGGAGGCCTAAATTTCGCATCAATTTTTTGGTTTCATAATATGAACCCGTTGCCTGATTCTCCTCGGGCAAATATTCTATAAACAGCTCCGTCCAAGAATCTATACATTTTTCTGTTAGATTAAAAACAGACTTAATGTTTATGAACTGAGCAGCTAAAGATAATTGTGAGTGCCCTTCATGACAACCATCATACAATGGATTTTTCGCAGCTTCTAACATGTTGTAAAAATTTTGTGCTTTTTCATTAGGCCGCTCTTCTTCATTATTATATTCTTCTTCGTTCTGATAATAGTACTGATCATCGCTCGTTGTCTCACGAAATGCATCCGTCACCATTTCAACATATCTATTACCGGATGTACCAACTGTTTCGTCACTAGTACTACCACGCGTACCTCCCTGATTTCTTTGGACATCAGCCCGACTATTTGTCCCTAACTGAAAATTCAGCTCTTCTCCATGTTTATACCAAATATAATAATTTGACATAAATCCTCGACTATATAGATGACTCCATATTTTCCGTCCTGGAATAAATTTATCGTTTTTGCAATTAATAAAAGGATAGAAAACTTAACTCCGCTACTTTGAGCTATTGGTTGACTACTTGCAAAATTCATGAACTGCTCCATGCCTTGTGCAAATTCCGCCGATATATTTCTTGTTTGATTATCAATCATTTTGTACATCCAATCTCTCGAATTATTATAATTTCCCCCACATAGTTTGGAATAGATTGGATTAATTGAATGCTTTCTTGTAGCCATTTCGGTCTTAAAATTTTTCACAGTATAGAAAATTGAGCTATTTTAACGTTGGCGTTTGATTCATGTCATTTTGAACTATAGATCAAAAGTTACGGACGATTTAGTGCTGACATGTCATGTTGATCGGCCAGTTCAAATGGTCATTCGAAACTGATCATTGGTGCTCATTGAATAAAAGTTTATAAATGAAGAATAATGCATGGCATGACACATTTTGAGATACATTGGATTACTTAGATGCTTTTTCGTAGCTATTTCAGTTTCAAATGTTGTCACAATATGGAAAGATTAGCTAGCTTCATGTGGACGTTGGATTCGTGTCATTATGAACTCTAAATCAAAAGTTATGGACGATGTAGTGTGGACATGTCAAGTTGATTGGCCAGTTAAAATGATCATTCTAAACTTATCTTGGGTGCTCCTTGTGTAAAGACTCTTAAATGAAGCATAATGAATGGTATATCATGTAGTTTGGGATACATTGGATTACTTTGGAGGTTTTTTCGTTGCTCTTTTAGTCTAAAATTTTGTCACAATATGGAAAATTGAGCTAGTTTAACGTGGGCGATGGATTCGTGTCATTTTGAGCTCTAAATCATAAGTTAAGGACTATTTATTGTGGACATGTCAAGTTGATCGGCCCGTTAAAATTATCATTCTAAACTGATCATTGCATAACATAAATGAACCATAATGCATTGCATAACGTAGCTCTTTTAGTCTCAAATGTTGTCAACCATAATGCATTGCATAACGTAGCTCTTTTAGTCTCAAATGTTGTCACAATGTGCAAAATTGAGATAGCATAACGTGGGCGTGGGACTCATGTCATTTTAAGCTCTAAATCAAAATTTCAAGAAGATTTAGTGCGGACATGTCAAGTTGATCAGCCAGTTAAAATGATCATTCTAAACTGATCATTGGTGCTCCTTAAGTTAAGGCTTATAAATGAAGCATAATGCATGGCATCACCCATTTTGTAATATATTGGATTACTCTAAAGCTTTGTCGTACCTATTTTGGTCTTAAATTTTGTTACAATATAGAAAATTTTGCTAGATTAACGTGGGCAATTGTTTGTGTCATTTTGAACTCTAAATCAAAAGTTACGGACGATTTAGTGCGGGCATATCAAGTTGATTGGCCAGATTAATTGGTCATTCTAAACTGATCATTAGTGATCCTTCAGTAAAGGTTTATAAATGAAGCATAATACATGGAATCACGTAATTTGGGATACGTTGGATTACTTGGAAGATTTCTCGTAGCTCTTTCAGTCTCAAATGTTGTCACAATATCTAAAATTGAGCTACCTTAACGTGGGTGTTGAATTTTTGTCATTTTAAACTCTAAATAATAAGTTAGAGAAGATTTAGTGCAGACATGTCAAGTTGATCAGATAGTTAAAATGATCATTCTAAACTGATCATTGGTGCTCCTTCAGTAAAGGCTTATAAATGAACCATAATGCATGGCATCACGCATTTTCAAATATACTGGATTACTTGAAATCTTTGTCATAGCTATTTCGGTATTAAATTTGATAACAATAGAGAAACTTTTGCTAGCTTAACGTGGGTGTTGGTTCGTGTCATTTTGAACGACATGTCAGACGATTTAGTTACAAAAGACTTAGTGCGGACATGTCAGGTTGATCTGCTAGTTAAATTGATTATTCTAAAGTGATCATTAGTGCTCCTTCAGTAAAGGCTTATAAATGAAGTATAATAAATGGCATCACGCAATCTGGGATACATTTGATTACTTCGAGGCTTTGTCGTAGCTCTTTCAATCTCAGATGTTGTCACAATATCTAAAATTGAGCTACCTTAACGTGGGTGTTGAATTCGTGTCATTTTGAACTCTAAATAAAAGTCACGGATGATTTGGTGCGGACATGTCAAGTTGATTGGCCGGTTAAAATGATCATTCTAAACTGATTATTGGTGCTTGTTGAGTAAAGGCTATAAATGAAGCATAATACATGGAAACACGCAGCTTGGGATACATTGGATTACTTCGAGAATTTGTCGTAGCTCTTTTAGTATCAAATGTTGTCACAATATAGAACATGGAGCTAGCTTAAATTGGGCGCTGAGATCGTGTCATTCTGAACTCTAAATCAAAAGTTACAGACGATTTAGTGCGGATATTGTCAAGTTGATTGGCTAGTTAAAATGATAATTCTAAACTGATTACTGGTCCTGCTTGTGTATAGGCTTATCAATGAGGCATCATGCATGACATCATGCCGTTGGCACACATTGGAATGCTTGGAGGCTTTGTTGTAGCTCTTTCAGTTTCAAATGTTGTCACACGATAAAAAGTTGAGTTAGTTTAACATGGGTGTTGGATACGGTCATTCTAAACTCTCAATCAAAAATTACGTACGATTTAGTGCAGATCTATCAAGTTGATCGGACAATTAAAAATGATCATTTTAAACCGATCATTGGTGCTCCTTGAGTAAAGGATTATAAAAGTAATCATAATGGATGGCATCATGCAGTTTGGGATACATTGGATTACTTGGAGATTTTGTCGTAGCTCTTTTAGTATCAAATGTTGTCACAATATAAAAAATTGAGCAAGTTTAACGTGGGTGTTGGATTTGTGTCATTCTGAACTCTAAATCAAAAGTTAAGGACGATTTAGTTGCAGATATGTCAAGTTGATCGGCCAGTTGAAATTATCATTTTGAACTGATCATTCCTGCTGCTTGAGTAAATGCTTATAAATGAAGCATAATGCATGGCATCACGTTGTTTGGGATACATTGGATTACTTGGAGGCTTTTTCGTAGCTCTTTCAGTCTCAAATGTTGTCCCAATATGGAAAATTAAGCTAGCTTAACGTGGACCTCGGATCTTTGTCATTCTGAACTCTAAATCAAAAGTTACAAACGATTTAGCACGGTTTTGTCAAGTTGATCGACCAGTAAAAATGATCATTCTAAACTGATCATTGGTGCTCCTTGAGTAAAGGCTTACAAAAGAATCATAATGCATGGCATCCAGCATTTTGCGATTCATTGGATTACTTGGAGGCTTTTTCGTAACTCTTTCAGTCTCAAATTTTCTCACAATATGGAAATTGAGCTAGCTTAAAGTGGGTGTTGGATTCGTGCCATTCTGAACTCTAAATCAAAAATTATGGACGATTTATTGCAGACATGTCAAGTTGATCGGTCAGTTAAAATTATCATTCTAAGCTGAACATTGGTTCTCTAGAAGTAAAGGATTATAAATGAAGCATAATGCATGGCATCACACAGTTTGGGCTAGATTGGATTACATCGAGGCTTTGTCATATCTATTTTGGACCTAAATTTTGTCACAATATTGAAAATTGAGCTAGCTTAACGTGGGCGTTCGATTTGTGTCATTATTAACTCTAAATCAAAAGTTACAGACGATTTAGTGCGGACATGTCAAAGTTGATCGGCCAGTTAAAATGATCATTCTAAACTGATCATTGGTGCTGCTTGAGTAAAGGCTTATGAATGAAGTATAATGCATGGCATCACGCGGTTTGGGATACATTGGATTACTTGGAGGCTTTTTTGTAGCTCTTTAAGTCTCAAATGTTGTCACAATATGGAAAATTAAGTTAGCTTAACGTGGACGTTGGATTCGTTTCATTGTGAACTCTAAATCAAAAGTTACAGACGATTTAGTGCGGACATGTAAAGTTGATCGGATAGTTAAAATGATCATTCTAAATTGATCATTGGTGCTCCTTTAATAAAGACTTATAAATAAATCAAAATGCATGGCATCATGCAGTTTGGGATACATTGGATTACCTAGAGGTTTTTTCATAGCTCTTAAGTCTCAAATGGTGTCACAATATGGAAAATTGAGCTAGATTAACGTGGGAGCTGATTTCATGTTATTTTGAGCTCTAAATAAAAAGCTTAAGACGATTTAGTACTTACATGTCAAGTTAATCAGCTAGTTAAATGATCTTTTTAAAATGATCATTGGTGCTCCTTGAGTAAACGATAATAAATGAAGCATAATGCACGACATCACGCAGTTTGGGATACATTGGATTACTTGGAGGCTTTGTCGTAGCTCTTTCAGTTTTAAATGTTGTCCCAATATAGAAAATTAAGCTAGCTTAACGTGGGTATTCAATTTGTGTCATTCTGAACTCCAAATCATAAGTTACATATGATTTATTGCAGACATGTCAAGTTGATCGGCCACTTCAAATGATCATTGATGATCTTTGAGTAAAGGCATATAAATGAACCATAATGCATGGGATCACGCAGATTGGGATACATTTCATTACATGGAGGCATTTTCGTAACTCTTTTAGTCTCAAATATTGTCACAATATGGAAAATTGAGCTAGATTAACATGGACGTTGGATTCGTGTCATTTTGAGCTCTTAATCAAAAGTTACGAACGATTTAGTGCCGACATGTCAAGGTTATCAGCAAGCTAAAATGATCATTCTAAACTGATCATTGGTGCTCCTTGAGTAAAGGCTTACAAAAGAATCATAATGCATGGCATCCAGCATTTTGCGATTCATTGGATTACTTGGAGGCTTTTTCGTAACTCTTTCAGTCTCAAATTTTCTCACAATATGGAAATTGAGCTAGCTTAAAGTGGGTGTTGGATTCGTGCCATTCTGAACTCTAAATCAAAAATTATGGACGATTTATTGCAGACATGTCAAGTTGATCGGTCAGTTAAAATTATCATTCTAAGCTGAACATTGGTTCTCTAGAAGTAAATGATTATAAATGAAGCATAATGCATGGCATCACACAGTTTGGGCTTGATTGGATTACATCGAGGCTTTGTCATATCTATTTTGGACCTAAATTTTGTCACAATATTGAAAATTGAGCTAGCTTAACGTGGGCGTTCGATTTGTGTCATTATTACTCTAAATCAAAAGTTACAGACGATTTAGTGCGGACATGTCAAGTTGATCGGCCAGTTAAAATGATCATTCTAAACTGATCATTGGTGCTGCTTGAGTAAAGGCTTATGAATGAAGTATAATGCATGGCATCACGCGGTTTGGGATACATTGGATTACTTGGAGGCTTTTTTGTAGCTCTTTAAGTCTCAAATGTTGTCACAATATGGAAAATTAAGTTAGCTTAACGTGGACGTTGGATTCGTTTCATTGTGAACTCTAAATCAAAAGTTACAGACGATTTAGTGCAGACATGTAAAGTTGATATAGTTAAAATGATCATTCTAAATTGATCATTGGTGCTCCTTTAATAAAGACTTATAAATAAATCAAAATGCATGGCATCATGCAGTTTGGGATACATTGGATTACCTAGAGGTTTTTTCATAGCTCTTAAGTCTCAAATGGTGTCACAATATGGAAAATTGAGCTAGATTAACGTGGGAGCTGATTTCATGTTATTTTGAGCTCTAAATAAAAAGCTTAAGACGATTTAGTACTTACATGTCAAGTTAATCAGCTAGTTAAATGATCTTTTTAAAATGATCATTGGTGCTCCTTGAGTAAACGATAATAAATGAAGCATAATGCACGACATCACGCAGTTTGGGATACATTGGATTACTTGGAGGCTTTGTCGTAGCTCTTTCAGTTTTAAATGTTGTCCCAATATAGAAAATTAAGCTAGCTTAACGTGGGTATTCAATTTGTGTCATTCTGAACTCCAAATCATAAGTTACATATGATTTATTGCAGACATGTCAAGTTGATCGGCCACTTCAAATGATCATTGATGATCTTTGAGTAAAGGCATATAAATGAACCATAATGCATGGGATCACGCAGATTGGGATACATTTCATTACATGGAGGCATTTTCGTAACTCTTTTAGTCTCAAATATTGTCACAATATGGAAAATTGAGCTAGATTAACATGGACGTTGGATTCGTGTCATTTTGAGCTCTTAATCAAAAGTTACGAACGATTTAGTGCCGACATGTCAAGGTTATCAGCAAGCTAAAATGATCATTCTAAACTGATCATTGGTGCTCCTTGAGTGAAGGCTTACAAAAGAATCATTATGCATGGCATCCAGCAGTTTGCGATTCATTGGCTTACTTGGAGGCTTTTTCGTAACTCTTTCAGTCTCAAATTTTCTCACAATATGGAAATTGAGCTAGCTTAAAGTGGGTGTTGGATTCGTGCCATTCTGAACTCTAAATCAAAAATTATGGACGATTTATTGCAGACATGTCAAGTTGATCGGTCAGTTAAAATTATCATTCTAAGCTAAACATTGGTTCTCTAGAAGTAAAGGATTATAAATGAAGCATAATGCATGGCATCACACAGTTTGGGCTTGATTGGATTACATCGAGGCTTTTTCATATCTATTTTGGACCTAAATTTTGTCACAATATTGAAAATTGACCTAGCTTAACGTGGGGGTTCGATTTGTGTCATTATTAACTCTAAATCAAAAGTTACAGACGATTTAGTGCGGACATGTCAAGTTGATCGGCCAGTTAAAATGATCATTCTAAACTGATCATTGGTGCTGCTTGAGTAAAGGCTTATGAATGAAGTATAATGCATGGCATCACGCGGTTTGGGATACATTGGATTACTTGGAGGCTTTTTTGTAGCTCTTTAAGTCTCAAATGTTGTCACAATATGGAAAATTAAGTTAGCTTAACGTGGACGTTGGATTCGTTTCATTGTGAACTCTAAATCAAAAGTTACAGACGATTTAGTGCGGACATGTAAAGTTGATCGGATAGTTAAAATGATCATTCTAAATTGATCATTGGTGCTCCTTTAATAAAGACTTATAAATAAATCAAAATGCATGGCATCATGCAGTTTGGGATACATTGGATTACCTAGAGGTTTTTCCATAGCTCTTAAGTCTCAAATGGTGTCACAATATGGAAAATTGAGCTAGATTAACGTGGGAGCTGATTTCATGTTATTTTGAGCTCTAAATAAAAAGCTTAAGACGATTTAGTACTTACATGTCAAGTTAATCAGCTAGTTAAATGATCTTTTTAAAATGATCATTGGTGCTCCTTGAGTAAACGATAATAAATGAAGCATAATGCACGACATCACGCAGTTTGGGATACATTGGATTACTTGGAGGCTTTGTCGTAGCTCTTTCAGTTTTAAATGTTGTCCCAATATAGAAAATTAAGCTAGCTTAACGTGGGTATTCGATTTGTGTCATTCTGAACTCCAAATCATAAGTTACATATGATTTAGTGCAGACATGTCAAGTTGATCGGCCACTTCAAATGATCATTGATGATCTTTGAGTAAAGGCATATAAATGAACCATAATGCATGGGATCACGCAGATTGGGATACATTTCATTACATGGAGGCATTTTCGTAACTCTTTTAGTCTCAAATATTGTCACAATATGGAAAATTGAGCTAGATTAACATGGACGTTGGATTCGTGTCATTTTGAGCTCTTAATCAAAAGTTACGAACGATTTAGTGCCGACATGTCAAGGTTATCAGCAAGCTAAAATGATCATTCTAAACTGATCATTGGTGCTCCTTGAGTAAAGGCTTACAAAAGAATCATAATGCATGGCATCCAGCATTTTGCGATTCATTGGATTACTTGGAGGCTTTTTCGTAACTCTTTCAGTCTCAAATTTTCTCACAATATGGAAATTGAGCTAGCTTAAAGTGGGTGTTGGATTCGTGCCATTCTTAACTCTAAATCAAAAATTATGGACGATTTATTGCAGACATGTCAAGTTGATCGGTCAGTTAAAATTATCATTCTAAGCTGAACATTGGTTCTCTAGAAGTAAAGGATTATAAATGAAGCATAATGCATGGCATCACACAGTTTGGGCTAGATTGGATTACATCGAGGCTTTATCATATCTATTTTGGACCTAAATTTTGTCACAATATTGAAAATTGAGCTAGCTTAACGTGGGCGTTCGATTTGTGTCATTATTAACTCTAAATCAAAAGTTACAGACGATTTAGTGCGGACATGTCAAGTTGATCGGCCAGTTAAAATGATCATTCTAAACTGATCATTGGTGCTGCTTGAGTAAAGGCTTATGAATGAAGTATAATGCATGGCATCACGCGGTTTGGGATACATTGGATTACTTGGAGGCTTTTTTGTAGCTCTTTAAGTCTCAAATGTTGTCACAATATGGAAAATTAAGTTAGCTTAATGTGGACGTTGGATTCGTTTCATTGTGAACTCTAAATCAAAAGTTACAGACGATTTAGTGCGGACATGTAAAGTTGATCGGATAGTTAAAATGATCATTCTAAATTGATCATTGGTGCTCCTTTAATAAAGACTTATAAATAAATCAAAATGCATGGCATCATGCAGTTTGGGATACATTGGATTACCTAGAGGTTTTTTCATAGCTCTTAAGTCTCAAATGGTGTCACAATATGAAAAATGGAGCTAGATTAACGTCGGAGCTGAATTCATGTTATTTTGAGCTCTAAATAAAAAGTTTAAGAAGATTTAGTACTTACATGTCAAGTTAATCAGCTAGTTAAATGATCTTTTTAAAATGATCATTGGTGCTCCTTGAGTAAACGATAATAAATGAAGCATAATGCACGATATCACGCAGTTTGGGATACATTGGATTACTTGGAGGCTTTTTCGTAGCTCTTTCAGTTTTAAATGTTGTCCCAATATAGAAAATTAAGCTAGCGTAACGTGGGTATTCGATTTGTGTCATTCTGAACTCCAAATCATAAGTTACATATGATTTAGTGCAGACATGTCAAGTTGATCGGCCACTTCAAATGATCATTGATGATCTTTGAGTAAAGGCATATAAATGAACCATAATGCATGGGATCACGCAGTTTGGGATACATTTCATTACATGGAGGCATTTTCGTAACTCTTTTAGTCTCAAATATTGTCACAATATGGAAAATTGAGCTAGATTAACATGGACGTTGGATTCGTGTCATTTTGAGCTCTTAATCAAAAGTTACGAACGATTTAGTGCCGACATGTCAAGGTTATCAGCAAGCTAAAATGATCATTCTAAACTGATCATTGGTGCTCCTTGAGTGAAGGCTTACAAAAGAATCATTATGCATGGCATCCAGCAGTTTGCGATTCATTGGCTTACTTGGAGGCTTTTTCGTAACTCTTTCAGTCTCAAATTTTCTCACAATATGGAAATTGAGCTAGCTTAAAGTGGGTGTTGGATTCGTGCCATTCTGAACTCTAAATCAAAAATTATGGACGATTTATTGCAGACATGTCAAGTTGATCGGTTAGTTAAAATTATCATTCTAAGCTGAACATTGGTTCTCTAGAAGTAAAGGATTATAAATGAAGCATAATGCATGGCATCACACAGTTTGGGCTAGATTGGATTACATTGAGGCTTTTTCATATCTATTTTGGACCTAAATTTTGTCACAATATTGAAAATTGAGCTAGCTTAACGTGGGCGTTCGATTTGTGTCATTAATAACTCTAAATCAAAAGTTACAGACGATTTAGTGCGGACATGTCAAATTGATCGGCCAGTTAAAATGATCATTCTAAACTGATCATTGGTGCTGCTTGATTAAAGGCTTATGAATGAAGTATAATGCATGGCATCACGCGGTTTGGGATACATTGGATTACTTGGAGGCTTTTTTGTAGCTCTTTAAGTCTCAAATGTTGTCACAATATGGAAAATTAAGTTAGCTTAACGTGGACGTTGGATTCGTTTCATTGTGAACTCTAAATCAAAAGTTACAGACGATTTAGTGCGGACATGTAAAGTTGATCGGATAGTTAAAATGATCATTCTAAATTGATCATTGGTGCTCCTTTAATAAAGACTTATAAATAAATCAAAATGCATGGCATCATGCAGTTTGGGATACATTGGATTACCTAGAGGTTTTTTCATAGCTCTTAAGTCTCAAATGGTGTCACAATATGGAAAATTGAGCTAGATTAACGTGGGAGCTGAATTCATGTTATTTTGAGCTCTAAATAAAAAGTTTAAGACGATTTAGTACTTACATGTCAAGTTAATCAGCTAGTTAAATGATCTTTTTAAAATGATCATTGGTGCTCCTTGAGTAAACGATAATAAATGAAGCATAATGCACGACATCACGCAGTTTGGGATACATTGGATTACTTGGAGGCTTTGTCGTAGCTCTTTCAGTTTTAAATGTTGTCCCAATATAGAAAATTAAGCTAGCTTAACGTGGGTATTCGATTTGTGTCATTCTGAACTCCAAATCATAAGTTACATATGATTTAGTGCAGACATGTCAAGTTGATCGGCCACTTCAAATGATCATTGATGATCTTTGAGTAAAGGCATATAAATGAACCATAATGCATGGGATCACGCAGTTTGGGATACATTTCATTACATGGAGGCATTTTCGTAACTCTTTTAGTCTCAAATATTGTCACAATATGGAAAATTGAGCTAGATTAACATGGACGTTGGATTCGTGTCATTTTGAGCTCTTAATCAAAAGTTACGAACGATTTAGTGCCGACATGTCAAGGTTATCAGCAAGCTAAAATGATCATTCTAAACTGATCATTGGTGCTCCTTGAGTAAAGGCTTACAAAAGAATCATAATGCATGGCATCCAGCATTTTGCGATTCATTGGATTACTTGGAGGCTTTTTCGTAACTCTTTCAGTCTCAAATTTTCTCACAATATGGAAATTGAGCTAGCTTAAAGTGGGTGTTGGATTCGTGCCATTCTTAACTATAAATCAAAAATTATGGACGATTTATTGCAGACATGTCAAGTTGATCGGTTAGTTAAAATTATCATTCTAAGCTGAACATTGGTTCTCTAGAAGTAAAGGATTATAAATGAAGCATAATGCATGGCATCACACAGTTTGGGCTAGATTGGATTACATTGAGGCTTTTTCATATCTATTTTGGACCTAAATTTTGTCACAATATTGAAAATTGAGCTAGCTTAACGTGGGCGTTCGATTTGTGTCATTATTAACTCTAAATCAAAAGTTACAGACGATTTAGTGCGGACATGTCAAGTTGATCGGCCAGTTAAAATGATCATTCTAAACTGATCATTGGTGCTGCTTGAGTAAAGGCTTATGAATGAAGTATAATGCATGGCATCACGCGGTTTGGGATACATTGGATTACTTGGAGGCTTTTTTGTAGCTCTTTAAGTCTCAAATGTTGTCACAATATGGAAAATTAAGTTAGCTTAACGTGGACGTTGGATTCGTTTCATTGTGAACTCTAAATCAAAAGTTACAGACGATTTAGTGCGTACATGTAAAGTTGATCGGATAGTTAAAATGATCATTCTAAATTGATCATTGGTGCTCCTTTAATAAAGACTTATAAATAAATCAAAATGCATGGCATCATGCAGTTTGGGATACATTGGATTACCTAGAGGTTTTTTCATAGCTCTTAAGTCTCAAATGGTGTCACAATATGAAAAATGGAGCTAGATTAACGTCGGAGCTGAATTCATGTTATTTTGAGCTCTAAATAAAAAGTTTAAGACGATTTAGTACTTACATGTCAAGTTAATCAGCTAGTTAAATGATCTTTTTAAAATGATCATTGGTGCTCCTTGAGTAAACGATAATAAATGAAGCATAATGCACGACATCACGCAGTTTGGGATACATTGGATTACTTGGAGGCTTTTTCGTAGCTCTTTCAGTTTTAAATGTTGTCGCAATATAGAAAATTAAGATAGCTTAACGTGGGTATTCGATTTGTGTCATTCTGAACTCCAAATCATAAGTTACATATGATTTAGTGCAGACATGTCAAGTTGATCGGCCACTTCAAATGATCATTGATGATCTTTGAGTAAAGGCATATAGATGAACCATAATGCATGGGATCACGCAGTTTGGGATACATTTCATTACATGGAGGCATTTTCGTAACTCTTTTAGTCTCAAATATTGTCACAATATGGAAAATTGAGCTAGATTAACATGGACGTTGGATTCGTGTCATTTTGAGCTCTTAATCAAAAGTTACGAACGATTTAGTGCGGACATGTCAAGGTTATCAGCAAGCTAAAATGATCATTCTAAACTGATCATTCTAAACTGATCATTGGTGCTCCTTGAGTAAAGGCTTACAAAAGAATCATAATGCATGGCATCCAGCAGTTTGCGATTCATTGGATTACTTGGAGGCTTTTTCGTAACTCTTTCAGTCTCAAATTTTCTCACAATATGGAAATTGAGCTAGCTTAAAGTGGGTGTTGGATTCGTGCCATTCTGAACTCTAAATCAAAAATTATGGATGATTTATTGCAGACATGTCAAGTTGATCGGTTAGTTAAAATTATCATTCTAAGCTGAACATTGGTTCTCTAGAAGTAAAGGATTATAAATGAAGCATAATGCATGGCATCACACAGTTTGGGCTAGATTGGATTACATCGAGGCTTTGTCATATCTATTTTGGACCTAAATTTTGACACAATATTGAAAATTGAGCTAGCTTAACGTGGGCGTTCGATTTGTGTCATTATTAACTCTAAATCAAAAGTTACAGACGATTTAGTGCGGACATGTAAAGTTGATCGGCCAGTTAAAATGATCATTCTAAACTGATCATTGGTGCTGCTTGAGTAAAGGCTTATGAATGAAGTATAATGCATGGCATCACGCGGTTTGGGATACATTGGTTTACTTGGAGGCTTTTTTGTAGCTCTTTAAGTCTCAAATGTGGTCACAATATGGAAAATTAAGTTAGCTTAACGTGGACGTTGAATTTGTTTCATTGTGAACTCTAAATCAAAAGTTACAGACGATTTAGTGCGTACATGTAAAGTTGATCGGATAGTTAAAATGATCATTCTAAATTGATCATTGGTGCTCCTTTAATAAAGACTTATAAATAAATCAAAATGCATGGCATCATGCAGTTTGGGATACATTGGATTACCTAGAGGTTTTTTCATAGCTCTTAAGTCTCAAATGGTGTCACAATATGGAAAATTGAGCTAGATTAACGTGGGAGCTGAATTCATGTTATTTTGAGCTCTAAGTAAAAAGTTTAAGATGATTTAGTACTTACATGTCAAGTTAATCAGCTAGTTAAATGATCTTTTTAAAATGATCATTGGTGCTCCTTGAGTAAACGATAATAAATGAAGCATAATGCACGACATCACGCAGTTTGGGATACATTGGATTACTTGGAGGCTTTGTCGTAGCTCTTTCAGTTTTAAATGTTGTCCCAATATAGAAAATTAAGCTAGCTTAACGTGGGTATTCGATTTGTGTCATTCTGAACTCCAAATCATAAGTTACATATGATTTAGTGCAGACATGTCAAGTTGATCGGCCACTTCAAATGATCATTGATGATCTTTGAGTAAAGGCATATAAATGAACCATAATGCATGGGATCACGCAGTTTGGGATACATTTCATTACATGGAGGCATTTTCGTAACTCTTTTAGTCTCAAATATTGTCACAATATGGAAAATTGAGCTAGATTAACATGGACGTTGGATTCGTGTCATTTTGAGCTCTTAATCAAAAGTTACAAACGATTTAGTGCGGACATGTCAAGGTTATCAGCAAGCTAAAATGATCATTCTAAACTGATCATTGGTGCTCCTTGAGTAAAGGCTTACAAAAGAATCATAATGCATGGCATCCAGCAGTTTGCGATTCATTGGATTACTTGGAGGCTTTTTCGTAACTCTTTCAGTCTCAAATTTTCTCACAATATGGAAATTAAGCTAGCTTAAAGTGGGTGTTGGATTCGTGCCATTCTGAACTCTAAATCAAAAATTATGGACGATTTATTGCAGACATGTCAAGTTGATCGGTCAGTTAAAATTATCATTCTAAGCTGAACATTGGTTCTCTAGAAGTAAAGGATTATAAATGAAGCATAATGCATGGCATCACACAGTTTGGGCTAGATTGGATTACATCGAGGCTTTGTCATATCTATTTTGGACATAAATTTTGTCACAATATTGAAAATTGAGCTAGCTTAACGTGGGCGTTCGATTTGTGTCATTATTACTCTAAATCAAAAGTTACAGATGATTTAGTGCGGACATGTCAAGTTGATCGGCCAGTTAAAATGATCATTCTAAACTGATCATTGGTGCTGCTTGAGTAAAGGCTTATGAATGAAGTATAATGCATGGCATCACGCGATTTGGGATACATTGGATTACTTGGAGGCTTTTTTGTAGCTCTTTAAGTCTAAAATGTTGTCATAATATGGAAAATTAAGTTAGCTTAACGTGGACGTTGGATTCGTTTCATTGTGAACTCTATATCAAAAGTTACAGACGATTTAGTGCGGACATGTAAAGTTGATCGGATAGTTAAAATGATCATTCTAAATTGATCATTGGTGCTCCTTTAATAAAGACTTATAAATAAATCAAAATGCATTGCATCATGCAGTTTGGGATACATTGGATTACCTAGAGGTTTTTTCATAGCTCTTAAGTCTCAAATGGTGTCACAATATGGAAAATTGAGCTAGATTAACGTGGGAGCTGAATTCATGTTATTTTGAGCTCTAAATAAAAAGTTTAAGACGATTTAGTACTTACATGTCAAGTTAATCAGCTAGTTAAATGATCTTTTTAAAATGATCATTGGTGCTCCTTGAGTAAACGATAATAAATGAAGCATAATGCACGACATCACGCAGTTTGGGATACATTGGATTACTTGGAGGCTTTGTCGTAGCTCTTTCAGTTTTAAATGTTGTCCCAATATAGAAAATTAAGCTAGCTTAACGTGGGTATTCGATTTGTGTCATTCTGAACTCCAAATCATAAGTTACATATGATTTAGTGCAGACATGTCAAGTTGATCGGCCACTTCAAATGATCATTGATGATCTTTGAGTAAAGGCATATAAATGAACCATAATGCATGGGATCACGCAGTTTGGGATACATTTCATTACATGGAGGCATTTTCGTAACTCTTTTAGTCTCAAATATTGTCACAATATGGAAAATTGAGCTAGATTAACATGGACGTTGGATTCGTGTCATTTTGAGCTCTTAATCAAAAGTTACGAACGATTTAGTGCGGACATGTCAAGGTTATCAGCAAGGTAAAATGATCATTCTAAACTGATCATTGGTGCTCCTTGAGTAAAGGCTTATAAATGAATCATAATGCATGGCATCCCACAGTTTGCGATTCATTGGATTACGTGGAGGCTTTTTCGTCTTAAATTTTGTCACAATATGGAAAATTGAGCTACCTTAAAGTGGGTGTTGGATTGGTGTCATTCTGAACTATAAATCAAAAGTTACAGAAGATTTATTGCGGAGATGTCAAGTTGATCGGTCAGTTAAAATTATCATTCTAAACTGATCATTGGTGCTCTTTAAGTAAAGGTTTATAAATGAAACATAATGCATTGCATCACGCAGTTTGGGCTAGATTGGATTACTTAGAGGCTTTGTCGTAGGTATTTCGGACTTCAATTTTGTCACAAAATTGAAAATTTAGCTACGTTAACGTGGGCGTTGGATTTATGTCATTTCTGACTCTAAATCAAAAATTACGGACGATTTAGTGAGGAAATGTCAAGTTGATCGGCTAATTAAAATGATCATTCTAAACCGATCATTGGTGCTACTTGAGTAAAGGGTTTTCAATTAAGCATAACAGATGGCATCACGCAGTTTGGGATACATTCGATTACTTGGAGGATTTTTTGTAGCTCTTTTAGTCTCAAATGTTGTCACTATATAGAAGATTTAGCTAGTTTAACGTGGGCGTTGGATTCGTGTCATTCAGAACTCTAAATCAAAAGTTGCAGACAATTTAGTGCGAACATGTCAAGTGTATCAGCTACTTAAAATTATCATTATAAACTGATCATTGGTGCTATTTAAGTAAAGGCTTATGAATGAAGCATAATGCATGGCATCACGCTGTTTGGGATACATTGGATTACTTGGAGGCTTTTCGTAGCTTTTTCAGTCTCAAATGTTGTCAAAATATGGAAAATTTAATTAGTTTAACGTGGGCGTTGGATTCGTGTCATTTTGAACTTTGAATCAAAAGTTACTGACGATTTAGTACGGACATGTCAAGGTTATCGGCCTGTTAAAATGATAATTCTAAAATGATCATTCTAAACTGATAATTGTTTCTCCTTCAGTTAAGGCTTATGAATGAGGCATAATGCAAGGCATCCCGCTGTTTGGGATACATTGGATTACTTGAGGGTTTTTTGTAACTCTTTAAGTCTCAATTATTGCCACAATGTGGAAAATTAAGTTAGATTAACGTAGACGTTGGATTTGTTTCATTGTGAACTCCAAATCAAAAGTTACGTCTGATTTATTGCGGACATGTCATGTTGGTCGGCCAGTTAAAATGATCATTCTAAACTCATCATTGGTGCTCTTTGAGAAAAGTCTTATAAATGAATCATAATGCATGTCATCACGCAGTTTGGGATACATTGGATTACGTAGAGGCTTTTTCATATCTCTTCAGTCTCAAATGGTGTCACAATATGGAAAATTGAGCTAGCTTAACGTGTGCGCTGGACTCATGTGTGCGTACATGTCAAGTTAATCAGCTAGTTAAATGATCTTTTTGAAATGATCATTGGTGCTCCTTGAGTAAAGGATAATAAATGAAGCATAATGCATGGCATCACGCAGTTTGGAATAAATTGGATTACTTGGAGGCTTTGTCGTAGCTTTTTTAGTTTCAAATGTTGTCACAATATAGAAAATTGAGCTAGTTTAACGTGGGCATTGGATTTGTGTCATTCTGAATTCTAAATCATAAGTTACATATGATTTAGTGCAGACATGTCAAGTTTATCGGCCAGTTAAAATGATCATTTGAAATGGATCATTGGTGATTCTTGATTAAAGGCTTATAAATGAACCATAATGCATGGCATCACGGAGTTTGGGATACATTGGATTATTTGGAGGGTTTTTCGTAGCTCTTTTAGCCTCAAATGTTGTCACAATATTCAAAATTGAGCTAACTTAACGTGGAAGTTGGATTCGTGTCATTTTGAGCTCTAAATCAAAAGTTATGGACGATTTAGTGCGGACATGTCAAAGTTATCAGCTAGTTAAAATTATCATTCTAAACTGATCAATGGTGCTCCTTGAGTAAAGGCTTATAAATGAAGCATAATGCATGGAATCCTGTAGTTTGGGATAAATTGGATTACTTGGAGGCTTTTTGGTAGCTATTTCGTTCTCAAATTTTGTCCCAATATTCAAAATTATGCTAGATTTACGTGGGCGTTGGTTCGTGTAATTTTGAAATCTAAATCAAAAGTTACGGACGATTTAGTGAGGACATGTCAGGTTAATCGGCCAGATAAATTGGTCATTCTAAACTGATCATTAGTGCTCCTTCAGTAAAGGCTTATAAATGAAGCATAATACATGGCATCACGCAGTTTGGGATACATTGGATTACTTGGAGGCTTTGTCGTTGCTCTTTTAGTCTCAAATGTTCTCACAATATCTAAATTTGAGCTACCTTAACGTAGGTGTTTAATTCTGTCATTTTTAACTCTAAATAAAAAGTCACGCACGACTTAGTGGAGAAAATTCAAGTTGATCGGTCAGTTAAAATGGTCGTTTTAAACAGATCATTGGTGCTCTTTGAGTAAAGGGTTATAAATGAAGTATAGTGCATGTAAACATACAATTTGGGATACATTGGATTACTTGGAGGCTTTTTCGTAGCTTTTTCAGTTTTAAATGTTGCCACAATATAGAAATTTGAGTTAGATTAACGTGGGCGTTGGATTTGTGTCATTCTGAACTCTAAATCATAAATTACATATGATTTAGTGTGGACAGGTCAAGTTGATCGGCGAGTTAAAATGATCGTTCTTAACAGATCATTGATGCTCTTTGAGTAAAGGGTTATAAATGAAGCATAATGCATGGAAACACATAGTTTGGGATATATTGGAGTACTTGGAGACTTTGTCGTAGCTCTTTTAGTCTCAAATATTGTCACAATACAGAACATTGAGCTACCTTAAAGTGGGCGATGAATTCGTGTCAATCTGAACTCTAAATCGAAAGTTACTGACGATTTAGTGCGGACATGACGATTTAGTGCGGACAGGTCAAGTTGATCGGCGAGTTAAAATGATCATTCTAAACTTATTATTGGTGCTCCTTGAGGAAGAAGATATTTACGATTGCATGACATGTACTACCGAGTGCGATCATACTAGCACTAATGCACCGGATCCCATCAGAACACCGCAGTTAAGTGTGATGTGGCGAGAGTAGTACTGGGTTGGGTGACCTCATTGGAAATCCTCGTGTTGCACCCCATTTCTTATTCACTCGCTTTTTATTTGTCTATCGCAACACACTGTATTTTCGAAATGCCATAAGTTTCACACCGCGATGAACTACACAGCCCCAATACCATTTCGGAAAGCTCTTTCAAAGATCTTTAATGAGCCAGTAGGTCGAAGACCAATTGGAAATGTTTTCGACTCCAAATTTTGATGTTTGGATGCTCTTTCGGAAGTTGTTATCAGGCAGAAGCAATCACGACCTGGAAACCATTTTATCGGCCATCTCAACGATCCACAACGTTTCAACCATCTAGATGAGGGTCACACATCGTGTGGATTCTTCTTTACCACGTGGAGCTCAAAAATAAACATTGAAAAAGTGGATGAAGAAGATATTTACGATTGTATGACATGTACTAGTGTGTGCTATCATAACAACACTAATGCACCCGATCCCATCAGAACTCTGCAGTTAAGCGTGATTAGGAAAGAGTAGAACTGGGATAGGTGACCTCCTGGGAAGCCCTCGTGTTGCACCCTTTTTCTTATTCACTCGCTTTTTATTTGTCTATTGCAAAACATTGTATTTTCGAAATGCCATAAGTTTCACACCGCGATGAAATACACAGCCGAAAATGCACTTTCTGAAAGGTCTCTCAAAGATCATTAACATGCCAATAGGTCGAAGGCCGATTGGAAATGTTTTTGACCCCAAATTTTGATGGTTAGATATTCTTTCTGACGTTTTTCTCAAGCAGAATCAATCACGACTTAGAAACCTTTTTATCGCCCATCTCAAACTCATCGCATCGACGATCCAAAACGTTTCAACCATCTAGAGGAGGCCCTCACCTCGTGTGAATTCTTCTTTATCACGTGGAGCTCAAAAAGAAAAATTGAAAAAGTGGATGAAGAGGATATTTACGATTGCATGACATGTACTATCGGGTGCGATCATACCAGCACTATTGCACCGGTTCCCATTAAAACTCCGCAGTTAAGCGTGATTGGGCGAGAGTAGTATTGGAATGGGTGACGTCCTGGGAACTCCTCGTGTTGCACCCCTTTTCTTATTCACTCGCTTTTTATTTGTCTATCGCAAAACATTGTATTTTCAAAATGCCATAAGTTTCACATCGTGGTGAATTACACAGCTGACAATACCATTTCAGAAAGGTCTTTTAAAGATCTTTGACGCACCAATAGGACAATAACCGATTGGAAATGTTTTTGACCCCAAATTTTGAAGTTTAGATATTCTTTCGGACTGCTTCATGGATGGCTTATGGAAAGAGGGGGAGACCACAGCTGGGATGGGTTGGATCCTGAAGCTGCAAGATGGTACGAGTGATCTGTTGGGCATGAAAGGCACCTACCGAGGGTTAACTCCACTGCACACGGAATTCTACAGCCTGTGTTGGGCAATGGCGAGTTTGTATAATATGAAACAGTACTGTACCAGTTTCTACACAGACTCAACTGATCTAATCAGCATAGTCTCAGAGCCAGGGGATTGGCGAGGATTTGTTACAGAGATAGAAGAGTTCAAGGCGATACAAAAGAACTATCCGGAATTCTCTCTGCGACATGTAGCAAAGGAACAATAACTCCCAAGCTGACGCGCTAGCAAAGCAGGCAAGGCAGAAGAACTTGATTTACTCCCACATTAGCACCTTAATACCATACGGGTTCGAAAATACAAATAATATCTTTTAACCAGGGAACGATTGTGGTGTTAATCAAAAGTGACAAAAAAAGATATTCTTTCTGACGTTTTTCTCGGGCAGAAGCAATCACGACCTCGAAACCGTTTTATCGGCCATCTCAAACTCATCGCATCAATGATTCAAAACGTTTCTACCATCTAGACGAGGCCCACACATCATGTGGATTTTTATTTCTCACGTGGAGCTCAAAAAGAAACATTGAAATATTGGAGGAAGAAGATATTTATGATTGCAGGACATGTACTACTGGGTGCGATCATACTAGCAATAATGCACCGGATACCATCAGAACACCGTAGTTAAGAGTGCATGGGAAAGAGTAGTACTGGGATGGGTGACCTCTTGGGAAATACTCGTGTTTCACCTATTTTCTTATTCACTCGCTTTTTATTTGTCTATCGCAAAGCATTGTATTTTTCAAAATGCCATAAGTTTCCCAAGAGGCCATCTCAAACTCATCATATCGACGATTCAAAATGTTTCAACCATCTAGACGAGGCCCACACATCGTTTGGATTTTTATTTATCACGTGGAGCTCAAAAACAAACATTGAAATATTGGAGGAAGAAGATATTTACGATTGCATGACATGTACTACTGAGTAAGATCATAATAGCAATAATGCACCGGATCCCATCAGAACACCGCAATTAAGCGTGCTTGGGCAAGAGCAGTACTGGGATGAGTGACCTTTTGGGAAGTCCTCGTGTTGCACCCTTTTCCTTATTCACTCGCTTTTTATTTGTCTATCGCAAAGCATAGTATTTTCGAAATGCCATAAGTTTCACACCGCGATGAAATACACAGCCAAAAATACACTTTCTGAAAGGTCTCTAAAAGATCTTTGACGTGCCAATAGATCGAAGACTGATTGGAAACATTTTCGACCCCAAATTTTGAGTTTTAGATATTCTTTCGGACGTTTTTCTCGGGCAGAAGATATCACGACTTCAAGATCGTTTTATCAGCTATCTCAAACTCATCGCATCGACGATCCAAAATGTTTCAACCATCTAGACGAGGCCCACACATCTTGGGGATTCTTCTTTATCACGGGAGCTCAAAAAGAAACATTGAAAAAGTGGTTGAAGAGTATATTTACAATTGCATTACATGTACTACCGGGTGCGATCATACCAGCACTAATGTTGTGGATCCCATCCAAACTCCGCAGTTAAGCGTGCTTGGGAGAGAGTAGTATTGAGATGGCTGACCTCTTGGGAAGTCCTCGTGTTGCACCCTTTTCTTATTCATTCACTTTTTATTTGTCTATTGCAAAACATTGTATTTTCAAAATGCCATAAGTTTCACACCGTGATGAATTACACAACCGACAATACCATTTCGGAAAGGTCTCTTAAAGATCTTTGATGCACCAATAGGTTGAAAACAGATTGCAAATATTTTGGACCTCATAGTTTGATGTTTAGATACTCTTTCGAACATTGTTCTCGGGCTGAATCAATTACAACCTCAAAACCGTTTAATCGGCCATCACAAACTCTTCGCATCAATGATCCAAAATGTTTCAACCATCTAGACAAGGCCCACACATCGTATGGATTCTTCTTTATCATGTCGAGCTCAAAAAGAAGTATTGAAAAAGTGGATGAAGAGGATATTTACGATTGCAAGATAGGTACTACCGGGTGCGATCATACCAGCACTAATGCATCGGATCCCATCAAAATTATGCAGATAAGCGTGCTTGGACAAGAGTAGTACTGGGATGGGTGACCTCCTGGGAAGTCATCGTGTTGCACCCCTTTTTTTTTTATTCACTCACTTTTTATTTGTGTATCACAAAACATTGCATTTTTGAAATGCCATAAGTTTCAAACCACGATAAACTACACAGCCGACAATACCATTTCGGAAAGCTCTCTCAAATATCTTTGACGCGCCAATAGGTCAATGACCGATTGGAAATTTTTTCGACCCCAAATTTGGATGTTTAGATACTCTTTCGGACGTTTTTGTGGTGCTGAAGCAATCATGACCTTGAAACCATTTTATTGGCCATATCAAACTCATCACATGGACGATCCAAAACATTTCAACCATCTAGACGAAGCTCACACGTCGTGGGGATTCTTTTTTATCACGTTGAGCTAAAAAAGAAGTGTTGAAAAAGTGGATGAAGAGGATATTTACGATTTCAGGACATGTACTACTGGGGGTGATCATACCAGCACTAATTCACCGGATCCTATCTGAATTCTGCAGTGAAGCGTGCTCGGGCAAGAGTAGTACTGAGATTGATGACCACCTGCAAAGTCCTCCTGTTGCACCCCTTTTTTTATTCACTCGCTTTTTATTTGTCTATCGCAAAACATTATATTTTTGAAATGTCATAAGTTTCACACCGCAATGATCTACATAGCCGACAATACCATTTCGGAAAGCTTTTTCAAAGATCTTTGACGTGCCAAGAGGTCAAAGGCCGATTGGAAATGTTTTTGATCCCAAATTTTGATGTTTAGATACTATATCAGACATTTTCTCGGGGTGAAGTAATCACAACCTCGAAACTGGTTTATCGGCCATCTCAAACTCATCGCATCAATGATCCAAAACATTTTAACCTTCTAGACGAGGCCCACACATCAAGTGGGTTCTTCTTTATCACGTCGAGATAAAAAAGAAACATTGAAAAATGGATGAAGAGGATATTTACGATTGCATTACCTGTACCACCAGGTGCGATCATGCCAGCACTAATATACGGGATCCCATCAGAATTTTGCAGATAAGCGTGCTTGGGCGAGAGTAGTACTGGGATGGGTGACCTCCTGGGAAGTCATCGTGTTGCACCCCTTTTTTTTATTCACTCGCTTTTTATTTGTGTATCACAAAACATTGCATTTTCGAAATGTCATAAGTTTCACACAGCGATAAACTACACAGCCGAAAATACCATTTCGGAAAGCTCTCTCAAAGATCATTGACCCGCCAAGAGGTCAAAACCGATTGGAAATGTTTTCGACCCCAAATTTTGATGTTTAGATACTCTTTCGGATGTTTTTCTTGGGCTGAAGCAATCACGACCTCGAAACTGTTTTATCGGCCATATCAAACTCTTCGCATCGACGATCAAAAACATTTCAACCATCTAGATGAAGGTCACACATCGCGGGGGTTCTTTTTTTCATGTTGAGCTAAAACGAAGTGTTGAAAAAGAGGATGAAGAGGATATTTACGATTGCGTGACATGTACTACCAGGTGCGATCATACCAGCACTAATTCACCAGATCCTATATGAATTCCACAGTAAGCGTGCTCGGGCGAGAGTAGTACTGAGATTGGTGACCACCTGGAAAGTTCTCCTGTTGCACCACTTTTTTACTCACTCGGTTTTTATTTGTCTATCGTAAAACATTGTATTTTCGAAATGTCATAAGTTTCACACCATGATGATCTACCCAGCCGAAAATACCATTTCAGAAAGCTCTTTCAAAGATCATTGACGTGCCAAGAGGAAGAACGCCGATTGGAAATGATTTAGATACCAAATTTTGATTTTAGATACTATTTTGGACATTTTTCTTGGGGTGAAGCAATCACGTCCTCAAAACTGTTTTATCGGCTATCTCAAACTCATCGCATCAATTATCCAAAACATTTTAACCTTCTAGACGAGGCTCACACATCATGTGGGTTTTTCTTTATCACGACGAGATCAAAGAGAAACATCGAAAAATGGATGAAGAGGATACTTACGATTGCATGACTTGTACTTCCAGGTGCGATCATACCAGCACTAATGCACCGGATCCCATCAAAATTTAGCAGATAAGCATGCTTGGGCGAGAGTAGTACTGGGATGGGTGACCTCCTGGGAAGTCATCGTGTTGCACCCCTTTTTTTTATTCGCTCGCTTTTTATTTGTGTATCGCAAAACATTGCATTTTTGAAATGTTATAAGTTTCACACCGCGATAAACTACACAGCTGACAATACAATTTCGGAAAGATCTATCAAATATCTTTGACGCGCCAATAGGTCAATGATCGATTGGAAATGTTTTCGACCCCAAATTTTGATGTTTAGGTACTCTTTCCGACGTTTTTCTTGTGCTAAAGCAATCACGACCACGAAACCATTTTATCGGCCATATCAAGCTCATCGCATGGACGATCCAAAACATTTCAACCAACTAGACGAAGCTCACACGTCGTGGGGATTCTTTTTTATCACGTTGAGCTAAAAAAAAAGTGTTGAAAAAGTGGATGAAGAGGATATTTACGAGTGCATGACATGTACTAACGGGTGCGATCATACCAGCACCAATTCACGGGATCCTATCAGAATTCGGCAGTGAAGCGTGCTCGGGCAAGAGTAGTACTGAGATTGGTGACCACCTGCGAAGTCCTCCTGTTGCACCCCTTTTTTTATTCACTCGCTTTTTATTTGTCTATCGCAAAACATTGTATTTTCGAAATGCCATATGTTTCACACCGCGATGATCTACACAGCTGACAATAGCGTTTCGGAAAGCTCTTTCAAAGATCTTTGACGTGCCAAGAGATTGAAGGCCGATTGGAAATGTTTTTGATCCCAAATTTTGATGTTTAGATACTGTTTTGGACATTTTTTTCGGGGTGAAGTAATCATGACCTCAAAACCGTTTTATCAGCCATCTCAAACTCATCGCATCAACGATCCAAATCATTTTAACCTTCTAGACGAGGCCCACACATCAAGTGGGTTCTTCTTTATCACATCGAGATTAAAAAGAAACATTGAAAAATGGATGAAAAGGATATTTACGATTGCATGACCTGTACCACCAGGTGCGATCATGCCAGCACTAATGCACCGGATCGCATCAGAGTTATGCAGATAAGCGTGCTTGGTCGAGAGTAGTACTGGGATGGGTGACCTCTGAGGAAGTCATCGTGTTGCACCCCTTTTTTTATTCACTTGCTTTTTATTTGTGTATCGCAAAACATTCCATTTTTGAAATGCCATAAGTTTCACACCGCGATAAACTACACAGTCAAAAATACCATTTCGGAAAGCTCTCTCAAAGATCATTGATGCACCAAGTGGTCAAAACCGATTGGAAATGTTTTCGACCCCAAATTTTGATGTTTAGATACTATTTTGGACGTTTTTCTCCGGTTGAAACGATCACGACCTCAAAACCATTTTATCTGTAGTCTAAAATTCATCTCTTCGACGATCCCAAATGTTTTACCCATCTATACGAGTCCAACACATCGTGTGGGTTCTTCTTTATCACGTCGAGATCTAAAAGAAACATTGAAAAAATGGATGAAGAAGATATTTACGATTGCATGACCTGTACTAACAGGTGCGATCATACCATCACTAATACACCAGATCCCATCAGAATTTTGCAGTTAAGCATGATTGGCCGAGACTAGTACTGGGATGAGGGACCTCTTGGGAAGTTCTCGTGTTGCACCCCTTCTTTATTCACTCGATCATACCAGCACTAATGCAACGGATCCTTTAAAAAATTTGTAGTTAAGCATGCTTGGACGAGAGTAGTGCTGTGATGGATGACCTCCTGGGAAGTCCTCGTGTTGCACCCCTTTTTTTATTCCTTCGCTTTTTATTTGTGTATCGGAAAACATTGTATTTTCGAAATGGCATAAATTTCACACCGTGATGAACTACACAGCCGACAATACCATTTCAGAAAGCTCTCTCAAAGGTCATTGATGCGCAAATAGGTCAATGACAGATTGGAAATGTTTTTGACCCCAAATTTTGATGTTTAGATACTCCTTTAGACGTTTTCTCGGGCTGAAGCAATCACGACCTTGAAACAGTTTTATCGGCCATCTCAATCTCATGGCATCGACGATCCAAAACATTTCAACCATCTAGACGAGGCCCACACATCATGTGGATTCTGCTTTATCACGTCGAGTTCAAAAAGAAGCATTGAAAAAGTGGATGAAGAGGATATTTAAGATTGAATGACATGTGCTACCGGGTGCAATCATACCAGCACTAATGCACCGGCTCATCAGAACTCCTCAATTAATCGTGCTTGGGTGAGAGTAGTACTGGGATGGGTGACCTCTTGGGAAGTCCTCGTGTTGCAGCCCCTTTTTTATTCACTAGCTTTTTATTTGTGTATCGCAAAACATTGTATTTTCGAATTACCATAAGTTTCACACCGCGATGAACTACACAGCCAATAGGACAATGACTGATTGGAAATGTTTTCGACCCCAAATTTTGATGTTTAGATACTCTTTTGGATGTTTTCTCGGGCTGAAGCAATCACGAACTCGAAACCATTTTATCGGCCATCTCAAACTCATCGCATCGAAGATCAAAAACGTTTCAACCATCTTGATGAGGCCCACACATCATGTGGATTCTGCTTTATCACGTCGAGTTCAGAAAGAAGCATTGAAAAAGTGGATGAAGAGCATATTTACGCTTGCATGACATGTACTACCGGGTACAATCATACCAGCACTAATGCACCGGCCCATCAGAACTCCACAGTTAAGCGTGCTTGGACGAGAGTAGTATTGGGATGGGTGACCTCTTAGGAAGTCCTCATGTTGGACCCCTTTTTTTATTCACTTGCTTTTTATTTGTCTGTCGCAAAACGATATATTTTCAAAATACCATAAATTTCACACTGCGATGAACTACAGAGCCGACAATACCATTTCGGAAAGCTCTATCAAAGATCTTTGAAGCGCCAATAGGTCAATGACAGATTGTAAATGTTTTCGACGACAAATTTTGATGATTAGATACTCTTTCAGTCGTTTTTAGGGCTGAAGCAATCACAACCTCGAAACCGCTTTATCAGTAGTCTAAAACTCAACGCATCGACGATCCAAAATGTTTCAATCATCTAGACGAAGCCCACACATTCTGTGGATTCTGTTTTATCACGTCGAGCTCAAAAAGAAGCATTAAAAAAGTGGACGAAGAGAATATTTATGATTGCCATACATGTTCTATCGGTTGCAATCATACCAGCACTAATTCAGCGGATCCCATCAGAACTGCACAGTTAAGCGTGTTTGGGCGAGAGTAGTACTAAGATGGGTGACCCACTGGGAAGTACTCGTGTTCAGCCCTTTTTTATATTCACTCGCTTTTTATCTGTATATCGCAAAACCTTGTATTTTCAAAATGTCATAAGTTTCACACCGCGATGAACTACACAGCCGACAATACCAATTTAGCAAGTTCTCTCAAAGATCATTGATACGCCAAGAGATCGAAGACCAATTGGAAATGTTTTTAACCCCAAATTTTGATGTTTAGATACTCTTTCGGACATTTTTCTCGGGCTGAAGCAATCATGACCTCTAAACCGTTTCATCAGCAATCTCAAACTCATTGCATCAACAATCCAAAACGTTTCAACCATCAAGGCGAGGCCCACACATCATGTGGATTCTTCTTTATCAAGTCGAGCTCAAAAAGAAGCATTGAAAAATTGGATGAAGAGAATACTTTTGATTGCATGACATGTACTACCGGGTGGGATCATACCAGCCCTAATGCACCGGATCCTATCAGAACTCTGCAGTTAAGCATGCTTGGGTGAGAGTAGTACTGGTATGGGTGATCTCTTGGGAGGTACTCGTGTTGGACCTCTTTTTTTATTCCCTGGCTTTTTATTTGTCTATCGCAAAATATTGAATTTTCGAAATGTCATAAGTGTCACACCGCGATGAACTACACAGCCGACAATACCATTTCGGAAAGCTCTCTCCAAGATCTTAGACCCGCCAATAGGTCGAAGACCAATTGAATTTTTCTTCCCAAATCTTGGTGTTTAGATACTCTTTCAGACATTTTTCTCGGGCTGAAACAATCACGACCACGAAACCTTTTTATCGGCCATCTCAAACTCATCGCATCGACCATCCAAAACGTTTTGACCATCTAGACAAGGCTCACACATCGTGGGGATTCTTTTTTATCACGTTGAGCTCAAACAGAAGTGTTGAAAAAGTGGATGAACATGATATTTACGATTGCATGACATGTACTACCGAGTGCGATCATACCTGCACTAATTCACCGAATCCTATCAGAATTCCGCTGTTAAGCATGCTCAGGCGAGAGTAGTACTGAGATGGGTGACCTCCAGAGAAGTCCTCCTGTTGCACCCCTTTTTTTAGTCACTCGCTTTTTATTTGACTATCGCAAAACCTTGTATTTTCGAAATGTCATATGATTCACACCGCGATGAACTACATAGCCGACAATACCATTTCGAAGAGATCTTTCGAAGATCTTTGACGTGCCAAGAGGTAGAAGACCGATTGAAAATGTTTTCAACCCCAAATTTTGATGTTTAGATACTATTTCGGCTAATTTTCTTGGGCTGAAGCAATCACGACCTCGAAACCGTTTTATTGGCTATCTCAAACTAATCGCATCGACGATCTAAAACATTTTAACCTGCTATACAAGGCCCACACATCATGTGGGTTATTATTTATCATGTCGAGATCAAAAAGAAACATTGAAAAAAATGGATGAAGAAGATATTTAAGATTGCATGACCTGTACTACCAGGTGCGATCATACAATCACTAATGCACCGGATCACATCAGAATTTGGCAGTTAAGCGTGATTGGGCGAGAGTAGTACTGGGATGGGTGACCTCTTGGGAAATCCTAGTGTTGCACCCCTTTTTTATTCATTCGATCATACCAGCACTAATTCACCGGATCCCATCAAAATTTTGCAGTTAAGCGTGCTTGGGCGAGAGTAGTACTGGGATGGGTGACCTTCTCGGAAGTCCTCGTGTTGCACCCCTTTTTTTGTTCATTCACTTTTTTATTTGTGTATTGGAAAATATTGTATTTTCGAAATGGCATAAGTTTCACACCGCGATGAACTGCACAACCGACAATACCATTTTGGAAAGCTCTCTCAAAGATCAATTATGCGCCAACAGGTCAATGACCGATTGGAAATGTTTTTGAAACCAAAGTTTGATGTTTAGATACTCTTTTGGATGTTTTCTCGGGCTGAAGCAATCACGACCTCTAAACTTTTTTATCGGCCATCTCAATCTCATCGCATCGACGATCCAAAACGTTTCAACCATCTAGACGAGGCCCACATATCATGTGGATTGTGCTCAATCAAGTCGAGTTCAAAAAGAAACATTGAAAAAGTGGATGAAGAGGATATTTACGATTGAATGACATGTACTACATGGTGCAATCATAGCAGCACTAATGCACAGGCCCATCAGAACTCCCCAGTTAAGCGTACTTGGGTGAGAGTAGTACTGGGATGGGTGACCTCCTCAGAAGTACTCATGTTGCAGCCCTTTTTTTATTCACTCGCTTATTATTTGTCTATCGCAAAACATAGTATTTTCAAAATGCCATAAGTTTCACAACGCGATAGACTACACAGCCAAAAATACCATTTTGGAAAGCTCTCTCAAAGATCATTGACGCGCCAAGAGGACGAAGACCGATTGGAAATGTTTTCGACCCCAAATTTTGACGTTTAGATACTCTTTTGGATGTTTTCTCGGGCTGAAGCAATCACGACCTCGAAACCGTTTTATCGGCCATCTTAAACTCATCGAATCGATGATCCAAAACGTTTCAACCATCTAGATGAGGCCCAAACATCATGTGGATTCTGTTTATCACGTCGAATTCAAAAAGAAACATTGAAAAAGTGGATGAATAGGATATTTACGATTGCATGACATGTACAGCCGGGTGCAATCATAACAGTACTAATGCGCCGGCCCATCTGAACTCTGCAGTTAAGCATGCTTGGGCGAGAGTAGTACTGGGATGGGTGACCTCTTGGGAAGTCCTCGTGTTGCACCCCTTTTATTTATTCACTCGGTGTTTATTTATCTATCGCAAAACATTGTATTTGCAAAATGCCAAAAGCTTGACACCATGATGAACTACACAGCCGACAATACCATTTCGGAAAGCTCTCTTAAAGATGTTTGAGGTGCGCGAAGATTGAAGGCCGATTGGAAATGTTTTCGACCCCAAATTTTGATGTTTAGGTACTCTTTCATACATTTTCTCAAGATGAAGCAATCATGAACTCGAAACCGTCTTATCGGCCATCTCAATCTCATCGCATCAACGATCCAAAACGTTTAAACCATCTAGACAAGGCCTACGCATTGTGTGGATTCTTCTTTATCACGTCGAGCTCAAAAAGAGGCATTGAAAAATTTGATGAAGAAGATATTTACGATTGCATGACATGTACTACCAGGTGCGATCATACCAGCCCTAATGCACCGGATCCCATCAGAACTCCGCATTTAAGCGTGATTGGTTGAGAGTAGTACTGGGATTGGTGACCTCCCGGGAAGTCCTCCTGTTGCATCCTTTTTTTATTCACTCCCTTGTAATTTGTGTATCGCAAAACATTGTATTTTCGAAATGGCATAAGTTTCACACGCGATGAACTACACAGCCGACAATACCATTTTGGAAAGCTCTCTCAAAGAACATTGACGCACCAAGAGGGCGACAACCAGTTGAAAATGTTTTCGACCCCAAATTTTGATGTTTAGATACTCTTTTGGACGTTTTCTCGGGCTGAAGCAATCACGATCTCAGAACTGTTTTATCGGCCATCTCAATCTCATCGCATCGATGATCCAAAACGTTTCAACCATCTAGACGAGGCCCACACATCATGTGGATTCTGCTTTATCATGTAGAGTTCAAAAAGAAGCATTGAAAAAGTGGATGAAGAGCATATTTACGATTGCATGACATGTACTACCGGGTGCAATCATACCAGCACTAATGCACCGGCCCATCAGAAACTCTGCAGTTAAGCGAGCTTGGGCGAGAGTGGTACTAGGATGGGTGACCTCTTGGGAAGTTCTCATGTTACACCCCTTTTTTATTCACTCGCTTTTTATTTGTCTATCGCAAAATGTTATATTTTCGAAATGCCATAAGTTTCACACCGCGATGAAGTACACAGCCGACAATACCATTTCAGAAAGCTCTATCAAAGATCTTTGAAGCACTAATAGGTCAATGACCGACAGGAAATGTTTTCGACCCCAAAGTTTGATGTTTAGATACTCTTTCAGACGTTTTTTGGGACTGAAGCAATCACGACCTTGAAACCATTTTATCGGCAGTCTAAAACTCACTGCATCGATGATCCAAAATGTTTCAACAATCTAGATGAGGCCCACACATTGTGTGGATTCTTTTTTTATCACGTCGAGCTCAAAAAGAAGCATTGAAAAAGTGGATGAAGAGAATATTTACGATTGCCTGATATGTTCTATCGGGTGCAATCATACCAGCAAATTCATCGGATACCATTAGAACTACGACATTAAGCGTGTTTGGGCAAGAGTAATACTGAGATGGATGACCCACTGGGAAGTCCTCGTGTTCAGCCCTTTTTTGTATTCACTCGATTTTTATTTGTCTATCGCAAAACATTGTATTTTTGAAATGTCATAAGTTTCACACCGCGATGAACTACACAGCCGACAATACCATTTTGGAAAGCTCTCTCAAAGATCATTGACGTGCCAAGAGGTTGAAGACCAATTGGAAATGCTTTTAACCACAAATTTTGATGCTTAGATACCCTTTCGGACATTTTTTGGGCTGAAGCAATCACGACCTCGAAACCGTTTTATCGGCAATCTCAAACTCATTGCATCTACAATCCAAAACGTTTCAACCATCTAGACGAGGCCCACACATCATGCGGATTCTTCTTTATCAAGTCGAGCTAAAAAAGAAGCATTGAAAAAGTGGATGTAGAGAATAATTATGATTGCATGACATGTACTACCGGGCGTGATAATACAAGCCCTAATGCACCGGATCCCATCAAAACTCTGCAGTTAAGCATGCTTGGGCGAGAGTAGTACTGGGATGGGTGACCTCTTTGGAGGTACTCGTGTTGCACCCCTTTTTTAATTCCCTTGCTTTTTATTTGTCTATCGCAAAACATTGAATTCTCGAATTGCCATAAGTTTCACACTGCGATGAACTACACTGCCGAGAATACCATTTTGGAAAGCTCTCTCCAAGATCTTAGATGTGCCAATAGGCCAAACAGCGATTGGAAATTTTTTCTCGACCCCAAATCTTGGTGTTTAGATACTCTTTCGGACATTTTGCTTGGGCTTAAACAATCACGACTTCGAAACCGTTTTATCGGCCATCTCAAACTCATCGCATCGACAATCCAAAACGTTTCCACCATCTAGACGAGGCTCACACATCATGTGGATTCTTATTTATCACGTCGAGATCATAAATAAGCATTGAAAATGTTGATGAAAATGATATTTACGATTGCATGACATGTACTAATGGTTGGGATCATACCAGCATTAATGCATTAGATCCCATCAGAATTCCGCAGCTAAACGTTCTTGGGCAAGAGTAATACTGGGATGGATGGCCTCCTAGGAAGTCCTCGTGTTGCACCCCTTTTTTTATTCACTCGCTTTAAATTTGTCTATCCCCAAACATTGTATTTTTGAAATGCCATAAGTTTCACACCGCGATGAACTACACAGCCGATAATACCATTTTGAAAAACTCTCTCAAAGATCTTTGACGCGCCAATAGGTCCAAGTCCGATTGAAAATGTTTTCGACCCCAAATTACGATGTTTAGATACTCTTTTCGGATGTTTTTTGGGCTAAAGCAATCACGACCTCGAAAATCTTTTATCGGCTATCTCAAACTCATCACATCGATGATCAAAAACGTTTTATGCATCTAGACGAGGCCCACACATCATGTGGATTTTTCTTTTTCACGTCGAGCTTAAAAAGAAACATTGAAAAAGTGGATGAAGAGGATATTTACGATTGCATGACATGTACTACCTGGTGCGATCATACCGGTACTAATTCACCGGATCCTATCAGAACTCCGCAATTAAGCATGCTTGGGAAAGAGTTGTAGTGAAATGGGTGACCTCCTGGGAAGTTCTCGTGTTGCACACCTTTTTTATTCACTCGTTTTTTATTTGTCAATCCCAAAACATTATATTTTCGAAATGCCATAAGTTTCACAATGCGATTAACTACACAGCTGAAAATACCATTTTGGAAAGCTCTCTTAAAGATATTTGATGCCCCAATAGGTTGAATATCTTTTGGAAATGTTTTCGACCCCAAATATTGATGTTCAGATACTCTTTCGTACATTTTTTTTCGGGCTGAAGCAATCACGACCTCGAAACAAATTCATTGGCCATCTCAAACTCATCGCATCGACGATCCAGAACATTTCAACCATCTAGACGAGGCCCACACATCATGTGGATTCTTTTTTATCACGTCGAGCTCAAAAAAAAAGCATTGGAATAGTGGATGAAGAGGATATTTACGATTGCACGACATGTACAACTGGGTGCGATCATACCAGCACTAATTCACTGGATCCTATCAGAACTCTGCAGTCAAACGTGCTTGGGCGAGAGTAGTACTGAGATGGGTGACCTCCTGGGAAGTACACGTGTTGCACCCCTTTTTTTAATCACTCCTTTTTTATTTGTCTATCGCAAAACATTGTATTTTCGAAATGCCATAAATTTCACACCGCGATGAACTACACAGCCGACAATACCATTTCTGAAAGCTCTCTCAAATATCTTTAACGGGCCAATAGGTAAAATACCGATTGGAAGTGTTTTCGATCCCAAATTTTGATGTTTAGATACTCTTTTGGATGTTTTTATCGGGCTGAAGCAATCATGACCTCAAAACCGTTTTATCGGCCATCTCAAACTCATCGCATCGATGATCCAAAACGTTTCAACCATTTATACGAGGCCCACTATCATTATCAAGTCGAGCTCAAAAAGAAGCATTGAAAAAGTGGATGAAGAGGATATTTACAATTGCATGACATGTACTACCAGATGCGATCATACCAGCACTAACGCACCGGATCCCATGAGAACTCCGCAATTAAGCGTGCTGGGGTGAGAGTAGTACTGGAATGGGTGACCTTCTGGGAAGTACTCGTGTTGCACTCGTTTTTTATTCACTCGCTTTTTATTTGTCTATCGCAAAACGTTGAATTTTCGAAAAGCCATAAGTTTCACAACCGATGAACTACACAGTCGACAATACCATTTTGGAAAGCTCTCTTAAAGATCTTTGATGCCCCAATAGGCTGAATACCGATGGGAAATGTTTTCGGCCCCACATTTTGATGTTTAGATACTCTTTCGGACGTTTTTCTCGGGCTGAAGCAAGCACGACCACGAAACTCATCGCATCAACGATCCAAAACAATTCAACCATCTAGACGAGGCCCACACATCGTGTGGATTCTTTTTTATCACATCGAGCTCAAAAAGAAGCATTGAAAAAGTGGATGAAGATGATATTTACGATTGCATGACATGTACTACAGGGTGCGATCATACCAGCAATAATGCACCGGATCCCATCAAAACTCTGCAGTTAAGCGTGCTTCGTGAGAGTATTACTGGGATGGGTGACCTCCTGCCAAGTCTTCGTGTTGCACCCCTTTTTTATTCACTCGCTTTTTATTTGTCTATCGCAAAACATTGTATTTTCGAAATGCCATAAATTTCACACCGCGATGAACTACACAGCCGACAATACCATTTCCAAAAGCTCTCTCAAATATCTTTAACGGGGCAATAGGTCAAATACCGAGTGGAAATGTTTTTGATCCCAAATTTTGATGTTTAGATACTCTTTCAGATGTTTTTATTGGGCTGAAGCAATCATGATCTCGAAACCGTTTTATTGGCCATCTCAAACTCATCGCATCAACGATCCAAAATGTTTCAACCTTCTATACGAGGTCAACACATCATGTGGATTCTTATTTATCACATCAAACTCAAAAAGAAGTATTGAAAAAGTGGATGAAGAAGATATTTACGATTGCATGACATGTACTACCGGGTGCGATCATACCAGCACTAATGCACCGGATCCCATCAAAACTCTGCAGTTAAGCGTGCTTGGGCAAGAATAGTACTGGGATGGGTGTCCTCCTGGGAATTCCTCGTGTTGCACCCCTTTTTTTATTCAATTGCTTTTTATTTATCTATCGCAAATATTGTATTTTTGAAATGCCATAAGTTTCACACCACGATGAACTACAAAGCCAAAAATACCATTTTGGAAAGCTCCCTCAAAG
The DNA here is from genome assembly GCA_018901935.1 of Pugionium cornutum. Lineage (NCBI taxonomy): Eukaryota > Viridiplantae > Streptophyta > Magnoliopsida > Brassicales > Brassicaceae > Pugionium > Pugionium cornutum. The sequence continues at coordinate 26,917,661 of JAENJI010000013.1, read as the reverse complement.
ATCTTTGATGCACCAATTGGTCTAGGACCGATTGGAAATGATTTTAACCCCAAATTTTGATGTTTAAATACTTTTCCGGATGTTTTTCTCGGGCTGAAGCAATCACAATCTTGAAACCATTTTATCGGCCATCTCAAACTAATCGCATCGGCGATCCAAAATGTTTCAACCATCTAGACGAGGCCCACACATCGTATGGATTATTTTTTATCATGTCAAGCTCAAAAAGAAGCATTGAAAAAGTAGATGAAGAGGATATTTATGATTGCATGACATGTACTACCGGGTGCGATCATACCAGCACTAATGCACCGGATCCCATCAGAACTCTGCAATTAAACGTGCTTGGACGAGAGTACTACTGGGATGGGTGACCTCATATGAAGTCCTCATGCTGGACCCCTTTTTTTAATCACTCCCTTTTTATTTTTCTATCGCAAAACATTGTATTTTGGAAATGCCATAGGTTTCACACCGCGATGAACTACACAGACGACAATACCATTTCGGAAATATCTCTTAAAGATCTTTGATGCACCAATAGGTCGAATACCGATTGATAATGTTTTTGACCCCTAATTTTGATATTTAGTTACTCTTTCGGACGTTTTTCTCGCGCTGAATCAATCACAACCTCGAAACCGTTTTATCGGCCATCTCAAAGTCATCGCATACACGATCCAAAACGTTTCAACCATCTATACGAGGACCACACATCGTGTGGTATCACGTCAAGCTCAAATTGAATCATTGAAAAAGTGGATGAAGAGGATATTTACGGTTGCATGACATGTACTACCGGTTGCGATCATATTAGCACTAATGCACATGATCCTATCAGAACTCTGTAGTGAAGCGTGCTTGGGCAAGAGTAGTACAGGGATGGGTGACCTCTTGGGAATTCCTCGTGTTGCACCCTTTTTTTATTCACTCACTTTTTACTTGATTATCGTAAAACATTGTATTTTTGAAATGCCATAAGTTTCACACCGGATGAACTACACGGCTCACAATAGGATTTTGGAAAGCTCTCTCAAAGATCTTTGATGCGCCAATAGGTCGAATACCGATAGGAAATGTTTTTGACCCCAAATTTTGATGTTTAGATACCCTTTCGGATGTTTTTTTGGACTGAATCAATCACGACTTCGAAACCGTTTTATCGGCCATCTCAAACCCATCGCATCGACGATCGAAAATGTTTCAACCATCTAGATGATGCCCACACATCATGTGGATTCTTCTTTATAACATCGAGCTCAAAAAAATATTGAAAAGTTGATGAAGAGGATATTTAAAATTGCATAACATGTACTACCGGGTGCGATCATACCAGCACTAATGCACCGGATCCCATGAGAACTCCGCAGTTAAATGTGCTTGGGTGAGAGTAGTACTGGGATGGATGACCTCCTGCGAAGTCCTCGTGTTGCACCCCTTTTTTTATTCACTAGCTTTTTATTTGCATATCGCAAAATATTGTATATTTGAAATGCCATAAGTTTTACACCGCGAAGAACTACACAGCGACATTACCATTTCGGAAAGCTCTCTCAAAGATCTTTGACACGCCAATAGGTCAAAGACTGAATGGAAAGGTTTTTGACCCAAAATTTTGATGTTTAGATACTCTTTCTGACGTTTTTCTCGGGCTGAAGCAATCACGACCTCAAAACCGTTTTATCGGCCATCTCAAACTAATTGCATCGATGATCCAAAACGTTTCAACCATCTAGATGAGGCCGACACATCGTGTGGATTCTTCTTTATCATGTCGAGCTCAAAAAGAAGCATTGAAAAAGTTGATGAAGAGGATATTTACGATTGCATGATATGTACTACCGGGTGCGATCATACCAGCACTATCGCACAGGATCAAATCAGAACTCCGTAGTGAATCGTGCTTGGGCGAGAGTAGTACAGGGATGGGTGACCTCCTTGGAATTCCTCGTGTCGCACCCCTTTTTTTATTCACTTGCTTTTTATTTGTCTATCGCAAAACATTGTATTTACGAAATACCATAAGTTTCACACTGCGATGAACTACACAGCCGACAAAACCATTTCGGAAAGCTCTCTCAAAGATCTTTGACGCACCAATAGGTCAAATGCAGATTGGAATTACGGACATCACAAGTTGACTGGCCAGTTAAAACTATTATTCTAAACTGATCATTGGTTCTCATTGAGCAAAGGTTTACAAATGAAGCATCATGGATGGCATCAGGCAGTTTGGGATAGATTGGCTTCCTTTGAGACTTTGTTGTATCTATTTTGGTTCTAAATTTTGTCACTAAATAGTAAATTGAGCAAGTTTAACGTGGGCATTGGATTCGTGTCATTCTGAATTCCGAATTAAAAGTTAAATACGATTTAGTGTGGACATGTCAAGTTGATCAGCCAGTTAAATTGATAATTCTAAACTGATCATTGGTGCTCATTGAGCAAAAGTTTACAAATGAAGCATCATGCATGGCATCACGTAGTTTGGGATAGATTGACTTACTTGGAGACTTTACCATAGCTATTTCGGTCCTAAATTTTGTCACAATATAGAAAATTGATCTATCTTAATGTGGGCGTTGGATTCGTATCATTCTGAACTCTAAATCAAAAGTTAGGGTCGATTTAGTGCAGACATGTCAAGCTGATCGTCCAGTTAAAATGAATATCCTAAACTGATAATTGGTTCTCCTTGAGTAAAAGCTTATAAATGAAGCATAATGCATCTCATCACGCAGTTTAGGATAGATTTGTTTACTTTGAGGCTTTGCCTGGCTCTTCTATTTTCAAATGTTGTCAGAATATGGAAAATTGAGCTACTTTAACGTGGGCGTTGGATTCATGTCATTTTGAGCTCTAAATCAAAAGTTAAATATGATTTAATACATACATGTCAAGTTGATCAGCTAGTTAACATGATCATTCTAAACTGAGAATTGGTGCTCATTGAGCAAAGGTTTACAAATGAAGCATAATGCATGGCATCACGCTGTTTTGGTTGGATTGGATTAGTTGGAGACTTTGAAATACCTATTTTGGTCTTAAATTTTTTTCACAATGTAGAAAATCGAACTAGCTTATCGTGGGCATTGGATTGGTGTCATTCTAAACTCTAAATCAAAAGTTAAAGACGATTTGTGCAGACAGGTCAAGTTGATCGGCCTGTTAAATATATCATTCTAAACTGATCATTGGTGCTCATTGAGCAAAAGTTTACAAATGAAGCATCATGTATGGCATCACGCAGTTTGGGATAGATTGGATTAGTTGGAGACTTTTTGGTAACTATTTTGGTTTTAAATTTTGTCACAATATAGTAAATCGAACAAGCTTAATGCGGGCATTGGATTCATGTCATTCTGAACTCTGAATCAAACGTTAAAGACGATTTAGTGTGCACATGTCAAGTTGATCGGCCAGTTAAATTGATCATTCCAAACTGATCATTGGTGCTCATTGAGGAAAAGTTTTCAAATGAAGTATCATGCATGGCATCACACAGTTTGGGATACATTGCCTTACTTGGAGGCTTTGTCGTAGCTATCTTTTCCCTAAATTTTGTCACAGCATAGAAAATTGAGATAGTTTAACGTGGACGTTGATGAACTCTAAATCAAAATTTACAAACGATTTAGTGCGGACATGTCAAGTTGATCGGCTAGTTCAAATGATTATTCTAAACTAATAATTGGTTCTCCTTAAGTAAAAGTTTATAAATGAAGCATAATTCATCACATCACGAAGTTCAGGATAGATTAGATTACTTTGAGGCTTTGCCTAGCTCTTCCAGTCTCAGATGTTGTCACAATATGAAAAATTGAGCTACCTTAATGTGTGCGTTGGATTCATGTCATTTTGAGATCTAAATGAAACGTTAAAGACGATTTAGTGCGGACATGTCAAGTTGATCAGCTAGTTAAAGTGATCATTCTAAACTGATAATTGGTGCTCATTGAGCAAAGGTTTACAAATGAAGCATAAGGCATGGCATCACGCACTTTGGGATAGACTGGATTAGTTGGAGACTTTATCAAAGCTATTTCGGTCTTAAATTTTATCACAATATAGAAAATCAAACTAGCTTACGCAGGCATTGGATTCGTGTCATTCTGAACTCTGAATCAAAAGTTAATGACGATTTAGTGCGGACATATCAAGTTGATCGGCCAGTTAAATTTGATCTTTCTAAACTTGTCGTTGGTGCTCCTTGATAAACGTTTTACAAATGAAGCATCATGCATGGCATCACGCACTTCGGGATAGATTGGCTTACTTGGTGACATTGTCATAGCTAAATTTTGTTACAATATAGAAAATTCAGCTAGCTTAACGTGGGTGTTGGATTCGTTTCATTCTAAACTCTAAATCAAAAGTTACACACGATTTAATGGGGACATGTCAAGTAGATTGGCCAGTTAAAATGATTATTCTAAACTGATCGTTTGTGCTCCTTGAGTAAAGGCTTATAAATGAAGAATAATGCAAGGCATCACGCAGTTTAGGATAGATTGGATTACATAGAGGCTTTGTCTAGCTCTTTCAGCCTAAAAAGTTGTCACATTATGGAGAATTGAGCTAGCTTAACGTAGGCGTTGGATTCATGTCATTTTCAGATCCAAATCAAAGTTAAACACAATTTAGAGCGGACATGTCAAGTTGATCAGGTAGTTAAAGTTATCATTTTAAACTGATAATTGGTGCTCACTGAGCAAAGGTTTACAAATGAAGCATAATGCATGACATCACGCAGTTTGGAATAGATTAGATTAGTTGGAGACTTTTTCGTAGCTATTTCGGTCTTAAATTTTGTCACAATATAGTAAATCAAACTAGCTTACGCGGGCATTGGATTTGTGTCATTCTGAACTATGAATCAAAAGTCAAAGACGATTTTGTGCAGACATGCAAAGCTGATCGGCCAGTTAAATTGATCATTCTAAACTGATCATTGTTGTTAATTGAGCAATGGTTTACAAATGAAGCATCATGCAGGGCATCGTGCAGTTTGGGATAGATTGGCTTATTCGGAGACTTTGTCGTATCTATTTCGGTCCTAAATTTTCTCACAATATATAAAATTGGGATAGTTTAACGTGGGCGTTGCTGAACTCTAAATCAGAAGTTGCAAACAATTTAGTCCGGTCATCAAGTTGATCGGCCAGTTAAAATGATTATTATAAACTGATCATTGGTTCTCACAATTGGTGCTCATTGAGCAAAGGTTTACAAATGAAGCATAATGCATGGCATCACGCACTTTGGGATAGAATGGTTAGTTGGATACTTTATCAAAGCTATTTCGGTCTTAAATTTTATCACAATATAGAAAATCAAACTAGCTTACGCAGGCATTGGATTCGTGTCATTCTGAACTCTGAATCAAAAGTTAATGACGATTTAGTGCGGACATATCAAGTTGATCGGCCAGTTAAATTTGATCTTTCTAAACTTGTCGTTG